>JAPFBL010000800.1:77500-85267 GCA_026182355.1 Hermatobates lingyangjiaoensis
AGAAAAGAGAATGGGAGACCAAGCACGTTGTAGACGCAACGGCAAGTAACCCGGGTTATTTGCCGTTGCGTCTACAACGTGCTTGGTCTCCCATTCTCTTTTCTCCTGAAGACGGATTACCCGAAAATTTGAGTCTGTAAGTGTGTTTCCCTACTTTGTGTGTTGCTCTTTGTTAATCTCGAACTCGTATATATATATATATTATTAAAATAGACGGCAGCTTCCGCATTCACGACCTTTTTGCTGGTGTTTTCTAGTTTTCTAACTAGTTTTCTTTGCAAAACAAAACTTTGCAACCGCAAAACTAGAAAACACCAGCATAAAGGTCGTGAATGCGGAAGCTGCCGTCTACTTTAATAAAATATGTTTACAAGAGAATCTGCTGCCAATATACACTAATATATATATATAGATTAATTTACCACTATGAAAATGATTCACACTATGAATGAAAACAATTTTTGAAAAAACAATGCTCTAAGGCCTTTCGTTAAGACATCGTCAGAGAGCAAGTAAACTAAAAAAACAATAAATACTTGTTAACTTGGCTGATTGAAATTTCCAGAATTGTTGGCAACCCTGAATGTGTTTAATGATGAAGTCTTCATCTGTTTAATTATCCCGCTAATCAAAACTTCATGTAATTTATAGAGTCCTAGGCTATTGGTCATCAACTTCTCATAAAAGTTCTTTATATATATATATATATATGTGTGTGTTCATGTATATGTACAGATACATGAACTCGGTCAGGAGCTTCGGTTCTGATTCGGTTTTGAACTTTATATAAAAATTCAAAAGTTTTGAGCAAGAAAATAAAATTTACATTATTTAAAGGAAGTAATAATCTTAACTGGTCAAAAACTTAAGCTAGACTAATAAGATGACATTAGAAGTAACCTCAACACTGTTTACTCAAAGGAACTAAACAAATTAAATTTCACTAAAACTCAACATATTACTTGTAAACTGTGACAGTTTTTTACATAAACGATACAAAAGACACTAAGGAACATCAAAATTTAATTTTTAATTTTTTGATTTTAAATAATTATATTTTAATGTAATTATTACAAATAAAAGTGTCACGTGTTGATTCAAACTGGACAGTTGTTGAAATACACAGACTATTTTTCTGTGTAAAATATTCTCTAATGTAATAGTTTTTCTGTTTCAACATTTTATACTTCTGGCTATGAAAAAGATTTTAAAGAAAAACCGAAACGTGTTTAATTTGAACCTGAAGAACTGAGCGAGTCCTGATAAAATTTAATTTTGTTTCTCTATTACAGTGTTTCTTAAACTTTTTTACTTCAGGGCGCACCTATGAAACCAAACCAAAACTTTGGGGCGCATCACTGATTTTAATATAGAATATTTAGTCCTGAGATTTGATAACAACGACCAACGACCAACGACCAACGAATATAACCGCGCACTATAGTGCACGTCGTAACTAGCAGTTCCAGACCAGAGGCCTTACTGCTTGATTACTGTGCTACTATAACTTGGAATGTCAGTAATTCATGTCAGATATTAAGTTAGTCTGTACAGTAATGATGTCGTATTCGCGGTCATGTCGTCTTGTTAGTCATAGTTTTCAATGCTTTTAGTCATTAACTGGAAAGGTAGTCAGATAGTCACTGGATGAAGTAATTATTCAGTGAGGTTGAGGAAGGTTGGTGGCAGGATTTAGAGTTTGTACAAGGAGGTTTGGATGACTAGATAGTTTCTTGTCTTCATTGGTAGTAAGTCGAGTGATGTAGCTATCTATGGATTCCATTTTCAAATCATGGTGAATATCAACATTACGGGCGTACCAAGGAGCCCTGGCTATAAGGCGGACACACTTATTTTGTTCAATCTGGATACACGCCTTGTTTGTTGGTGCAGCTCTAAACCAGACGGAGCATCCATAAGTCATCGCTGAACGAAGAACCCCCTATTGATAACAGGAAAATGATTGAAAATTAAAATGTTTTTTTTTTTAAGAAAAAGAAAGAAAGAGACAGAGAGAGTGAGAGGGAGGGAGGGAGGGCTACTAAAAATGATTTAAATCCTCGAGTAAAGGCAAAGAGGAAGTATTACCCACTGATGGTTAAAAATTACAGAAATTTGTCTTCCAGTTCAAAATATCAAGTGGCGAAGACTTGACTGAGACTTGAAAACCACATACTTGGTGTTTTCTCAAATAAATTAAAATGATGCAAAAACTAAAATATAAATTTGTTATATAAACTTAATCTTCCATTATCTTGGGGCGTACCTGGCTACCTTCCAGGGCGCACCAATACACCTAGGCGCACAGTTTGAAAAGCACTGCTCTATTGGGTTGATACTTTTATCAATATATATATATTATTAAATACATAACCGATATTTGCAGATAATAGATTTTTGTTTAAAGCTTTCTCTTTCTGAATATCGTTTTTGTTGTTGAATCAACATACTTCCAAACAACATACTTCCAACTGTTGACACTTTCGACCAGGAGTTATCTACACCAGGGTGATATAGACGTTAGCCCTCAAAGCGAGCGCGCCATCTTGAGGTCTTTCCACCCCGCATACATTGTTCCAGGTTAGCCACCCATTTGGTTGTGCCTTTCTTAGTTCACGCCATGAGAGAACAACCACTCAGGCCTGTTAAGCCCCCCCACCACGACAAGGTGAAGGCACATCGGGGGGGACGATAGATGTCCATCGAAACTGCTGCAATAAAAGAACATGTTTGTTCTACCCTTAAGGTATCTAATTGCCAGACAAACAGTTAAGGATTCCATTGTTTTTTTGTAGTACCAGCTGACCCGGCGAACTTTGCCAACTATCAGTGATTCAGGTGATGATGTGAAAAAAACCAGGGTTACTTGCCGTTGCGTCTACAACGTGCTTGGTCTCCCTTTCTCTTTTCTCCTGAAGACGGATTATCCGAAAATTTGAGTCTGTAAGTGTGTTTCCTTACTCTGTGTGTTACTCCTCTCGTATTTTGAACTCGTATTGTGTCCAGTTGGATAGTGTTCCGTTTAATTAAGTGAAGATATTATATATATATATATATATACTTCGAATAAAATGAAAGGTCCGTGTGGACAATAAACACTTTAACACAGAGAAAAGAAAACAGAAAGACACTACAGAACTCACTTCGATATTTCGACATCGAATATCACATCGCATATAACGCGACTACTTCGCACTTCTTCCCGATGACGACGGATGTCGAAATATCGAAGTGAGTTCTGTAGTGTCTTTCTGTGTTCTTTTCTCTGTGTTAAAGTGTATATATATATTTATAAAAAGATTTCACATAAACACGTGAAATAACAATCAATGATCAAACCACAATAAGAAAATGGGAAAACAAGACTAAGATCTTTCAACCGTAACAAGCGGTCTTCGTCAGAGTCAAAAACCCAACTGAAACACTAGATGCAGAAAACATCTGGTGAGGGGTTGAGAAGAGTGGTATTTTAAAACGGTGAAAGTTTAACAAAGGACAAATGTCCAGAAAGGGATGTTTGGGGAAACAAAGGAGTACAGTAAGAAAGATTAAAAAAACTATCCGCTAGCTGACAACCCTCTTAGAAGAGGCTATTGCCCTCGTAACGAAAGTATCAAGTTTGAAGAGACCGTTACTAATGTTTATAATATTAGATCTATTAAATTTAATTAGAGACGATTCAATAATATTTCTTAACAACATTGATTTTTCATACTGTTTTCTAATGGTAATAACGTGGGGCAATATGTTAATAAAAAATTCTCCCATGGAACTGGAGTCGGATGATATTTATAAATATCCGTGCAAAAATTGCCACAAAATGTATACTGGTCAAACTGGTAACTCATTAAAGACACGTGTATACAACCCCAATACAACGTAAGTAGACAGGAAAAGTAACACCTTATTCTTGCATATTAAAAATGAAAATCATCATATTGATTGGACAGGAGCTAAATGTATTATCTATTAGTCTTGTAATAGATATATATTACCTGTTTATATAGCTCTCTGATGATGATATCATGAAAGGCCTTAGAGAATTATATCTAATATATACTTGTTTATTGTGGTTGTTTAATTTATATATTATATCAAGAGTTATCGTTGATTAATAATTTTCCATATATATATATAATATATATATATATATATATATATTAGTGTATTTCGGCAGCAAGTCCTCTTTCAAGCATGTATTATTGAATTTGATAGCAGATTCTGCATTCACGATTTTCCTACTTATAGCTTCTATTTTTCTTACAATTTTCTTTTGAGCAGGTGATACTTGCCAAAGCAAACTAGCATACGACATTCAGAAGGCTGAAACACTAAATGTGAAACAGTGAAGTGTTTATTTAGTGTTTCAGCCTTCTGAATATCTTATGCTAGCTTGCTTTGGCAATTATCACCTGCTCAAAAGAAAATTGTAAGAAAAATAGAAGCTATAAGTAGGAAAATCGTGAATGCAGAATCTGCTATCAAATTCAATATATATATAGGTATGTTCTCTAATCGGGGTTCGGTCAATTTTCCAGGATAAAAAATCAAACTTTCGTTGCCAACGTTTCGGTTTTATTTAGAACCTTTTTCATAGGCCTACAAACAAAGGATAATAAGAAATCACATATCAACATCAAACATATACACAATATGAAAATGGATTGTTACAACTTATGAATATTACAAGTAGAAATATTTCAGAGATACATAAAACAATATTACTTACAGAAGTAAGATACTTACTTACTTCTACAGAAGATTTCTTACTTCTGTAAGTAATATTGTTTTATGTATCTCTGAAATATTTTTACTTGTAATATTCATAAGTTGTTAACAATTATTTTCATATTGTGTATATGTTTGATGTTGATATGTGATTTCTTATTATCCTTTGTTTGTAGGCCTATGAAAAAGGTTTTAAATAAAACCGAAACGTTGGCAACGAAAGTTTGATTTTTTATCCTGGAAAATTGACCAAACCCCGATTAGAGAACACACCTATTCTATCAAACGGTCGATATATTATTAAATCTGTTATATATATATATATATATATATATATAAATGTGGAGATCAAAGTACTGTATATAGCATACTGTGTAAAAGAATAACACTTTTTACATTATTCACGAATATTCATAAGTAATTGAAGTACTATTCTTTAATACTCTAAATAATTTTTCTCAATGTAAACACTTCTTTCAAAGCACACAACTCAGAGATATTTTACAGTATCATAGAATATATTTTGATACTCCCAAATCTGGTAACACTGACATATTTTATAGTACCGTAGAATATATTTTGATACTTTATGTTGTTTCAACTGGCATTTCTGGCAACACTGAAATATATCTTACAGTATCATAGAATATATTTGGATACTCACTCGTATTTCTGGCAACACTGACATAAATCTTACAGTATCATACAATATATTTTGATACTTGCAAATCTGGCCACACTGACGTATATCTTACAGTATCATAGAATATATTTGGATATTCGCATTTCTGACAACACTGACGTACATCTTACAGTATCATAGAATACATTTGGATACTCGGAAAACTGGCAACACTGACGTATATCTTACAGTATTATAGAATATATTTGGATACTCGCAAATTTGGCAACACTGTCATAGATCTTACAGTATCATAAAATATATTTGGATACTCGCATTTTTAGAAACACTGGCATATATCTTACAGTATCATACAATATATTTTGATACTCGCAAATCTGGCAACACTGACATAAATCTTACTGTATCGTACAATATATTTTGATACTCGCAAATCTGGCAATACTGACATATATCTTACAGTATCATACAATATATTTTGATACTCGCAAATCTGGCAACACTGACGTATATCTTACAGTATCATAGAATATATTTGGATACTCGCAAATCTGGCAACACTGACGTATATCTTACAGTATCATACAATATATTTTGATACTCGCAAATCTGGCAACACTGACATAAATCTTACTGTATCATACAATATATTTTGATACTCGCAAATCTGGCAATACTGACATATATCTTACAGTATCATACAATATATTTTGATACTCGCAAATCTGGCAACACTGACATATATCTTACAGTATCAAAGAATAATATTTGAATATTTTATGTTGTTTCAACTGGTAAATATGGCAACACTGACATATATCTGACAGTATCATAGAATATATTTCAATACTTTACATAGTTTTAGCTCGCAAATCTGGCAACACTGTTCTTGTAAATCATTCGAACACTAAAACAGGTCATTCTTTTGTTTCAAATTGTTTACAAATGCAAAAACAAATAAACATAAGTTTAAAGAAAACAATTTGCGTTGTGTTGATTAGGAGGTCAGGCGGGCAGTCTCCTGTTGGTATTATCTCTGCAAATATTTACGACTCGATGTCGCTTTCACTGCTTCAATGGCCGTCTCTTTTAGTTGCATTATGTCACGGTGCTCACCGATTAGATGCATCATTCCCAGGGATTTATAAACATTTAGTCACAAAAAAATAATCAAATTTAGCTTTTCTCTCCAAGTATTTGACTACTGAATTTAGTTTTTGAAAATTTAAATTTTTTTAAGAAACAATGAAAGAATTTAAACAATTTTGAAATAAACTAAATAAACTCTTTAGTTTATTTCAAAATTGTTTAAATTCTTTCATTGTTTTTTAAAAAAATTAAAATTTTAAAAAAAAACCCCTAACCCCCCCCCAAGAAGTGAAAAAAGGAAAACAAAAATTCTTTTTTTTTTATTTTTTAAATTTAATTTTAATCTATTAAATTTTCAAAAAAGTGTTAGCCGGGGCAACTGGGTTACCTTATGTAATTCCCCATTGGAACATGTAATCTATTTTTAAAATAAAAACTTAATAAACCAACGTTGGGATTTTTCCAAAAAACCAGGAATTTAAACATTCGCAAATCCCCCCGGTCCAAAGTGAAATTTTTTCACCTCCAACCCCCATAATAAAAAAATTAATAAAAAAAAAAATAAAAAAAGAAAAATATACAAACCTCCTTAAATGTTTTCAAAAATTGGACCTTAAATTCTTTTTCAAAACTTAATTCCCCGTTGGGAAAAAAGGGGGGTTTTTGCTAAAAACCAATTCATTTTTCCGCAAACCGTAACGGAAAAACAAAAACCCCCAAAAAATAAAATGAAAAAAATTTTATTAATATAATGTTTTTCCCCAAAAATTTAAACAGAGGGACTTCAACCTCAATTTGGCAAAAAAGGTTTTTGGGGCCCGGGCAAGGGACCTTGTTGGTGAATCTTTCCCCTTTTTCAAATCCATGTTTATATTATTTTCACTAAAAGTGAAATCTTTTTATATAAAAAATTATATATTATTTTGTATTTTTTTTCCCCGCCCGAGGAAAAATTGTTTTCTCTTCGGCCCAAAATTTAAAAAAAATTAAAAAATTTTTAATTTTTAAGTGTTCCTAAACTCTTACCAAAGTTTCAAATATTTTAACCCTTTTATAATTTTATTCTTTTTCTAAAAAAACTATTTTTTTCCATGATGTAAATTGTTTGGTTTGGGTCTAAAAAATTTTAGTTGGGTTTTTGATCGAGAAGAGTTGACTTGAAAATTTATCTTATTTTACTTATTTAGAAATAATATTTTTTAAAAAAAAAAACCCAATAAAAATGGGAAAAAATAAGACTTTCCCGTAACAAGGGCCTGATAAAAACCCAACACCCTCATTTGGGTTTTTATTGGAAGCCCTTTTAT
>JAPFBL010000801.1:0-84469 GCA_026182355.1 Hermatobates lingyangjiaoensis
ATTATAAATATTATATATATATTTATAAATTTATTAAAATAAAGAATAAGGGGTTAGGTTAGCTTAGTGGTTGACGTACTCGCATTTGAACTGGTAGGTTCAGGGTTCAATACCCATTCTGGTTCTTGATTTATTCACGTGAATAAATCTAACCATGTCGGTCCTTCTTAGAGGACGTTAAGCCGTCGGTCCCGAGCCTGTATGATTGTCATTGAAACGTTAAATATCCCTACTCTAAATATATTGGCAAAATTTAGGACTTCCAATATAGAATCAATCCTTGTGTTGTGTCACTAAGGGGCAAGTTTGATATATGTGTGTTGTTCCCTTGTGAGACTGCCACTCAAGACTAACCTAACTAAAGAGTTTATATATATATATATATATATATATATCTAATGAATCTGTTATATATCTAAAGAGTTATATATTAATTATATATATCTTTTTAATCTCGAACTCGTATATATAAATATATAATATATATATATATATATATTCAATGATCAAACCACAAAAAAATGGGAAAACAAACTAAATCTTTCAACCGTAACAAGCGGTCTTCGTCGGTCAAAAACCCAACTGATCTTAGTCTTTTTTCCCATTTTTTTTTTGGTTTGATCATTGATTGTTGTTTCACTGTTTATGTGAAATCTTTTTATATATATATATATAAAAAAATTTATAAAAAAACCCTTTTTCTTTTCTCGGAGTTTGGTCAGGTAAATATATGGAATCACCTTTTTGCCAACGTTTCGTCTTTATTTCAAGACATCCTCAGGGCTATAAACTAACAAAAAAAAATAAACAATGGACATTTTTTTCATTTCTACTTTAAAAACATCAAAAAAATTGAAAAAAAGAACTTACTGAAGGCTTGGTTCTGTTACATTTACAAACAACCGTTAACTATCATTACATGTGCTGTTCCAAGCGACAAATTATTGAACCACTCTTTTTCTCGGAGTTTGGTCAGGGTAAATATATGGAATCACCTTTTTGCCAACGTTTCGTCTTTATTTCAAGACATCCTCAGGGCTATAAACTAACAAAAAACAATAAACAATGGACATTTTTTCATTTCTACTTTAAAAACATCATAAAGAAATTGAAAAAAGAACTTACTGAAGGCTTGGTTCTGTTACATTTACAAACAACCGTTAACTGTCATTACATGTGCTGTTCCAAGCGACAAATTATTGAACCACCATTGTCGCTTGGAACAGCACATGTAATGACAGTTAACGGTTGTTTGTAAATGTAACAGAACCAAGCCTTCAGTAAGTTCTTTTTTCAATTTCTTTATGATGTTTTTTTAAAGTAAAATAAAAAATGTCCATTGTTTATTTTTTTTGTTAGTTTATAGCCCTGAGGATGTCTTGAAATAAAGACGAAACTTGGCAAAAAGGTGATTCCATATATTTACCCTGACCAAACTCCGAGAAAAAGAAAAAGTGTTTTTGTGAATATTTTGTGGTCAAGAAAACAGTCCGTATATATATATATATTCATGATAAAACGAAATACGATCCAAACTGGACACAATACGATTCGAGATTAACAAAGAGCAACACACAAAGTAGGTAAACACACTTACAGACTCAAATTTTCGGGTAATCCGTCTTCAGGAGAAAAGAAAAACCAAGCACGTTGTAGCGCAACGGCAAGTAACCTGGTTACTCCGTTGCGCCAAACGTCTTGGTCTTCCATTCTCTTTTCTCCTGAAGACGGATTACCCAAAATTTGAGTCTGAAGTGTGTTTCCCTACTTTGTGTGTTGCTCTTTTTGCTAATCTCGAACTCGTATATATAAATATATATATATATATATTATATATATATAAAGTATAATACTATTGTTATAAAAGTTTGTCTTTCCTTTGTGTTATAGTCTAAACCGGTCGGGTGCATATTCAAGTGGTTTTGATAATTGTCGAAGGCTCCTGATAATAAATACCTGTGAAACAAGTAGTGCCGAATTTCCATTATTTATGCATACATTTAGGCATACCTACTTATTTGACAGGTTCCCAAGTTCCTTAGGTAATTATCAATCCGACATGAAGATGAACAGCGTACAATAATTGGTACAATAACACCAATTCACGAGATAAGACAACCTTTTATAATAATACTAGCAAACCTACCCGTTTTTGACGGAATCAAAAATTCGATTGTACTTGGTATTCCAAAATATCATTAGAAATTATAGAATAGTAGAAAATATCATTATTAGTACAGTGTTAAGCAAATGCCTTGTATACACCACATTAGCTGTCTGTCCTTTAGGTTCATGGAAGAACAAACAGTTGGAACCTCTGGCTCTTGAGCAAGCAAAATACAGTTGAACATTTGAGAAAAACTTGGTTTCACTTACTTCAATTCCTGCGATAGATAAAGTTTCTCCTTGCGACTTAGTTAACGTCATTGCAAAAGAGAATCTGACGGCACTTGGGAAACGTTTGAACGAAAACGGATAGTAGCTCCGAATCAATGGTATTCGTGGTATACACACAGACCCCCAATGCCACACCCAGTCATGATGTCCGCCTCTATAGCACATCTGTGCAGAGCACGAACTCAGAGTGTCGTGTCCTGTTGGACATTTCCGTGGGCACTCAATTTTCGTATCATGAAATTTGTTTCTGATACTATTTCGCAGCATGATGGTCCTACGTGAAGTTTCTACTCATGAGCAGGCAGTCCAGAAGAAAGAAATTCAGGGTCAAGAAATTCAGTTAGATAATGAACTGCTTTCTCATCACTAATCACTCTCTTTACTGACTTGTGAGTTCTTTCCTCGGCTTGATATAGCGTAAGAACCTGATATTGATTTTTCCTGCCTGTTCATATTAAGGGCTGAAAATTGCTCGTTCACAAAACTATTTATTCTTAATAGATAGTACATCCTCAACTCTGGGGAACACCTTTTCAATGATGTCAAATTCGCAATATATTCATATGCTCAAAAATGAATTTAAAATCAACTAACAATACCTACTGTGTATTTCCAAAATAAACATGTTTTTGAAGTTAGGAAAACATCGCTTCTGCACTGAATTATCAATCTATTTAGAGCCTAAATTTTAAGTTAGTCATATACAAATATAGTGTAAAAATTTCAGCTCGCTATGTCTCATGGCGGCTGAGTTTACTTGTGACAAAATTTTGCGGACAAAACGACAGAAATTTTTCTAAGGGTGAATTCGGTTTCTCCAATGTATGAAACGTAAAGAAAACTTGAAATGAGTCAGTTCTAAGCTATATATAGATAAAATCATTATTTTATTTATATAGACTATCTCCTGTGTTACAAACAATTTGAATGTATTTATTCATATACTTAACTAAATATTTGAATTAAAATGATTTCGGTACTTGTGCAATATATTATAGTGTGTTATTTACTCATATTGGGGGATTTCGTCGATTACATTATCTAAAAAAAAAAAAAAATTATATGAAAACTAACAACGTGTTTCAAACATTTAGTGTTCTTCTTCAGGTTTAAATCTGCCCGTAGATCGACATCTCAAAGAGTGCGTGTGTAAACCTGAAGAAGAACACTAAGTGTTCGAAACGCATTGTTAATTTTCATATTAAACTTTTTTTTTTCTTCCAATATTAAAATGATTTATTTTTACTTTTTTATTTATTAAATTTTAATAAATTTAAATATATTAGTTAAACGTTTTTTTAGCTACATAATTGTAAACAAATTGGTATAATTTTGAAATAATTTAATCTGTTAATTTTATAAATGTGATTATTTTGTTAAAATGACGTGGAATAATAAAATACGAAATGTTGAAAGCAAAATTAAAAATTGCTCATAATTTTATTGTTGAATATTAATTATGAATATTAATATCATATTAATTTTGTTGAATGGAATTTACCGAAATGTGTTATTGATTTATATGGAGGTGAATAATTAAATAAATATGTTTTCTTTATTTGGGAGAAATTTATAAATTATTTGAATTTTAATTATAATGAATTTGTTACATCTGTCAGGAAACAGTCAATCTATGTACATTATATATATACTAAGATTTCATATAAACACCTGAAATAACAATCAATGATCAAACCATAATATGAAATGAGGAAACCAGACTAAGTTGGGTTTTTGGCTCTGACGAAGACCGCTTGTTACCGTTGAAAGATCTTAGTCTTGTTTTCTCATTTCATATTGTGGTTTGATCATTGATATATATATATATATATATATATATTTTCACTTGATAAACGGAAAGACGATCCAAACTGGACACAATAACAGTTCAAAATTGAAGATAGGTAGCGCACAAAGTAAAGAAACACACTTAAATTTCGGGCAATCCGTCTTCAGGAGTAGCCCTTGTATACGGCTAGTATACTAGTCGTTGCATCTACAACGTGCTCAATCTCCCTTTCTCTCCTGAAGATTGATTGCCCGAAATTTTGAGTCTAAGTGTGTTTCTTTACTTTGTGCGCTACCTATCTTCAATTTTGAACTTTATTATATATATATATATATATATATAATATTTAAATTACACAAAGCACGACACAGAAAAAAGAATAAAGAGAACACTTACGAAATTCAATATTACGAAATTCAATTCAATATTTCGAACTGTTGTTCGTCATTAGGAGTAGACTAGAAGAGAGGACGAAGTGAGAGAGATCTCTCTACGTCGAAGAACCGAGCGCGAATCATATATAAATATATATATATATATATATATATATATATATATATATTTTCCAACGTAGTGCAATCACTTATTATCTGGTATTTACTCATTGTAGGGTAGAAAGTTAATGAAATGGTCTCCACATATAAACATTTAATGGTATAAACAACGCGTTTCGAACACGTAGTGTTTCTTCCTCAGGTAATAACTAAAAAATTGTCTTTCTCTTAGTGGTGTATAATAATTGTCGTGCGCTAATTGCCCTTCTCATTATATAGGCATGACTCTAAGATCATTTAACAAAATAATAAAAGAACATGTACAAGAGTTAAACAGAAAACCAAATCCCCCAACAATAATCAATTCATGTCCCATTTTGCCAAACATTTAGTCACCAATGACGACCAATTTTTCCCAGACCAAAATATACATGAGCCGCTTATTTTGAAAGTGGCCTAATTCCATTTATGTTAAAATCGAGATATTTAAGGGTTTGCGTTTTACAAAATTTAAAAATATTGTCATTTTATTTATCAACTAATTTTTGTTATAAAAAAAACTTAGTAATTTTAAATAAATTTTGTACAATTTGCTGCAAAAGGTAAAGATAACGTAAAAATGTAATTATTTAAATAGCTAGCTAAATTTTTTTGGAAAATGGAATTAGGCCACTTTCAAAATAAACGGCTCACATATATTACATATCAACTATAAATTCTGTGAAATAACTATTTTAGAAGGCTATAAAATTAACAAATTAGTGCGCGATAATTCTTCTACTTGCCTCAATAAACAAATTCCCAAGTGTACAACTTTTCTTAATTTATTTATTTAAAAAAAAAGAAAAAGTTCTATTTTCTCCTTTTTCCTATATTTGTTTATATTTCGTTATAGTTCTCTGTGTTATATTTTCAATATGTTTCCTACACTTAGTCCTAGAGCAAATGTAAAGGCTCCCTAACCTCTATGAGAAAAAAAATAACAATGAAATGTACCTGCCTTCTAATATGAAACAGATGTACACTCCATACCCTCACCCACGTCCATCCTATTCCCAGTTAGTTGTACCACAGACACTCAAACCCTTTGGTTCGTACTCTCTTCCTTATTTTATTTTTATTTTGTACTATATTTACTGTATACTATAGATAACTCTCTGGTTCATTGTATTTTTTAATTAATGCCTGAGAAAGAACACTACGTGTTCGAAACGTGTTGTTTATACCATTGAAGTTTTATATTTGGAGGCAATTTCATTAACTTTTTACCCTACAATATATATAGGAAACAGTTTCCTTAATATATGTGAGATTGAATTTACGTATTTGCAAAAAGTATTCAAGAAATTAATTAAAAAAAGCATAGGCCGTAAATTCATCATATATATATATATATATATTATATAATATATGATAGTATTATAAAGTATATATATATATTATATTAAGTATATATATATATATATATATATATATATATATACTTTTTCGTTGGGAATACGATCCGAACGGACAAATATATAGGGGTCTCCAACCGTCTCTGAACCAGTGCGCTTGGTTTCCCTCTCTTATCTCTCTTGAAGACGGTTCAAACCGAAAATTAGAGACTGTAAGTGTGTTTTTTGATTTCTTTATGTTTCATTGTCTTTATTGAACTATATATATATATAATATATATATGATCTCCAACCGTCTCTGAACTAGTGCGCTTGGTTTCCTCTCTTATCTCTCCTGAAAACGGTTCAAACCGAAAATTAGAGACTGTAAGTGTGTTCTTACAGTCAAAAACCGAACTTTGACGAAGACTGATTGTTATGGTATAATATATGGTTAGACCGATTGTTAGACATACATATATGGTATATATTTATATATTATTGAAACGTACTTCGGCATTCACGACTTTCAAACTAAACTGTTCTAGTCTCCTGATATGCCATGACATGAACAACTGTTTTGCATTTGCTAACTTGCTAAAGCCTCCTAACTTTTATTTATATTCATTAGTTTAATTCCAAATTATTTCAACTTTTTAATTGTTTTAAAATTATCAAATTTTGTAAAATGTAAAACTAAAATCTCAACCAGACGATGACTATTGTGTAGTCGAAAGTTTATTATGTTTGTCCCTCGTGTTATTCTATAAATTTAAAAAAAAAATTAAATGAATCCAAAATAAATGTTTCTAATACTATTTATTAAAATGTTTCTAAAAAAGTGCCTCAATGTCCTTTGGACAACTCATTTGGGAATTACCACCTTATATTCGTAAGACTGTCAGGAGACTGGAACAGCTTAGTTTGAAAGTCGTAAATGCTGAAGCTGCAGTACTTTTTAACAAAATATACCTCCAAGAAGATTTGCTGCCAACCTATACTAATATATATATATAGTATATAAAGATATCACATAAACACGTGAAATAACAGTTAATGATCAAACCACAATATGAAATGAGGAAAAAACATTAAGATCTTTCAACCATAACAATCGGTCTTCGTCAAAGTTCGATTTTAGACTCTGACGAAGACTGCTTGTTACGGTTGAAAGATCAAGATCTTAGTCGTTTTTTTCCAATTTCATATTGGTGTTTGAATATATATATATCAGTCGTTATCAGCCTTTGGAGCGATTCACTTCTTTTCCTGAAGACGAGGACATTGAAATATAGTAGTGAGTTCAGTGGTTTCCTTTCTATGTGTTCTTTTTTAAATTCTAGTTTTTATATATATATATAGGAAAATATTATATATAGGAAAAATTAGTTGATCGTGGCTACCCTTCCAATGTCATTGATAGTCGTGTCGTGCCGGCTGAAATAGTTCACCGGCACGTACCGAGAAAAGACCACACTGATAGTGTTTTCCTGATATCCACTTTTTTCCCTGGTGCTCATAGGATTGGCTCGGTTATTAAGGAGTTTTTCCCATTGCTCTCCTCTTCTCCTTCTACCTCATCTATTTTTCCTGAAGCCCCCTCCTTATCATATCGCAAACCACCGAACCTCAGAGGCATTTTCTCCCATCACTCTCCCTTGAACCCTGCACTTGGGAGGGGAATGGTGGAGTGCAGACGGAGCAGGTGCCAAACCTGTCTTATCATAAACCCTAACCCCTTTTTTACTTCCCCCCATAGCAACATTAACTACCCTTGTCCTCCCCACACCTCATGCACCTCGGTTAATTGCGTTTACCGTTTGGACTGCACCCAGTGTGATGCATTCTACTCGTACGTTGGTATGGCCTCTACGCAGCTCAACTTACGTATGAATGGTCACAGGGCTTCCGTTAGTCAACGCAAAAACCTTCCTATTGCTATCCACTCTAATGCCCATGGACTGGATTTTAATCACTGCTTCCGGGTCCAAGTCCTTAATCATATCCCTGTTCAGTCTTCTCAGGTTACTTTAAGAGCTTCAGAGGAGACAATTATCTGTCTTCTCAAAGCTCACTCTCCTCCTGGCCTTAACTTGTACCGTTAATTTAATTATTTACTTATTTTTTTTATTTATCCATTTATTTTTTTAATTTTAATTTTTTTTATTTATTTATTTATTTTTATTTTTTAATTTTTTTTTATTTTTTAATTGTTTATTGCTTCATTTACTATTCTTCTCCTTCTGTTATTTTTATTTGCTTTTATTTGTTCTTTTTAGTTATTTTTCTCTCTGTAGTTAGTAGCTTACCTAGGGCGGCCGGCAGAGTGCGCGCGTGTTCGTTGCATTTGGCCTACTACTTAGTTAGCTTCAGCTACTCAAAGGGACTACTTCTACCCGATGACGACGACTGTTGAAATATATATATATATATATATATATATAATATATAATCTCACTCAGAATTCGAAAAAAACGATCCAAAGCAACACAGAGAGAAAGAGACACACTTACAAAGTCAAATTATCGGATGACCCGTATTCAGGGGAAAATAGAATGGGCGACCAAGCACACCAGAAACACAACATCATCCGAAAATTCGAGTTTGTAAGTGTGTCTCTTTCTATGTGAGTTGCTTTTCTTCGTTTTTGAGCTGATATATATATATATATATATATATATTATAATATATATATATATATATATAAAGATTTCACATAAACACGTGAAATAACAATCAATGATCAAACCACAATAAGAAAATGGGAAAGCAAGACTAAGATCTTTCAACCGTAACAAGCGGTCTTCGTCGAGTTGGGTTTTTGACTCTGACGAAGACCGCTTGTTACAGTTGAAAGATCTTAGTCTTGCTTTCCCATTTTCTTATTGTGGTTTGATCATTGATATATATATATATAGCAGATTCAATAATATATCGACCGTTTGATAGAATAGGTGTGTTCTCTAATCGGGATTCGGTCAATTTTCTTGGATAAAAAATAGAATTTTTCTGGTTGCCTATCGTTGCCTCGTTGCCTAGGCAACGAGAGTTTGATTTTTGACCCTAGAAAATTGACCGAATCCCGATTAGAGAACACACCTATATATATATTACTATAACATGAAACATAATTATATTACATTATTTATTTAATATACATAATTACCTTGATATTTTTCTATTTTGAGGAAACAACTATCGGTTTGTATTAAAATTTTTGAACACATTTTGAACACAAACCGTTATATGTAGTTGTTTCCTCAAAATAGTTAAATACCAAGGTAATTGTGTATATTAATTAAATAATGTAATATAATTATGTTTCATGTCATTGTAATTAAATTCTGTATTAATGTAGCCCTGAAGATGTCTCCAAATATAGACGAAACGTCGGCTTAAAGCTGTTGAATTATTAAAGCTAGACTGAACCTCCATAAAAAAACAAAAATAGTATATTTTTCATATATATAACATTCTCAATTCATAAACATTTTTTTTATGTTAACTAATATTTTTTAATATCTATTTAAAACTTCGAATTTAAAATAAAGCCCTTTTCATTTTAAATTAATCTTTTCATTTGGAATTAAACCTTTTAGAAAATGGATTGGAAAATTAATTATTTTCAATATATCAATATTTTTTGTATTTAGCAGTTAAATGAAACAGTTTTGCGAACTTTTAAATAAAATTGTATTTTGATTACTGTTTCCATCCTGTTAATTTGGAATTAAACGTTTTAGAAATTTAATTGTAAATTAGATATTTGCAATAGATTCATATTATTGTATTTGTCAATTAAATGAACAGTTCATTGAACTTTAAATAAAATTGAATTTTTATTACTGTTTCAGTCCTGTTTATTTGGAATTAAATATTTTAGAAATTGAATGGAAAAATTTAAATTAAACAGTTTAAATGAAACAGTTTAGCGAACTTTTAAATAAAATTGTATTTTGATTACTGTTTCCATCCTGTTTATTTTAAATTAAACGCTTTAGAAATTAAAATAAAAAATTAGATATTTGCAATATAATCTTATTATGTGATTATACAACACTTACAATTTGATCAACTCCTGTATACAACCTTCATTTTTAATTTTATATTTTTTTTAATTTTATTTATTTTTTCCATCTTTCTTCATTATTAATTTTCATCTTTCTTCTTTATTCTTATTTTATTTTGTATTATTTATTATTTTAAATGAATAATAATTATTTTTTATTTCTAACGTAATGCAATCAGTGATTGTGTGGTATTTACACATTGTAGGGTAAAAAGTTAATGAAATGGTCTCCACATATAAAAATTTAGTGTTCTTCCTCAGGCATTAACTAAAAAATACAGTGACACCATAGAGTTATCTATAATACAAAGTAAATATAGTACAAAATAAAAATAAAATAAGGAAGAGAGTACATACCTAAGGGTGAGTGTCTGTGGTACAACTGACTGGGAATAGGACGGACGTGGGTGAGGGTATGAGGTGCATCTGTTTCATATTAGAAGGCAGGTACATTTCATTGTTATTTTTTTTCCTGAAGGCTAGGCTGAGCCTTTACATTAATATAAAGGCTTATATTTTTTAATCGTTTTTTACTTCTTCATTTGGCTCTTTATTTCCTTCCCCCTCCCTTCTCGCTTGGTAGTTGTAGTGGGGGTACTGACTAACAGTTGTGCTGCTGCTGATCGAGTTCAGTCGCCGCTCTGTCTTCCTGCGAGACTCTTTGTCTCCTGATGACGATGATTGTCGAAATATAGAAGAGTATCTGTATGTTGTCTTCGTTTTAAATTTATTTTATTTTATATTTATAAATATATTAATTTATGTTTCAGATCCTGCTATAAACTGGGGATTCCTCTGCATTAGAATCTTTCTAAAAGGTATTTACTGGAATTCTTTTACGCATATTATCTTTAAATAAGTAATGTACAATACTATTCATTTAAAACATTTAGGTTCAATTATATTGATGTATTTAAAATATAGCTAAGAAATTACAGAAAAAGTCTCACACGAAATTGATATACTCGTAATCTGTGGAAATCATAGTGCTACAGTGGAAAGCATGACACATGTCTTTTAGGTATAAATCCAGTTTTCATTTCCAGAAACATCTATGAGATGTTCTAATGTAGTGCAATCAGTTATTATGTGGTATTTACTCATTGTAGGGTAAAAATCTAATGAAATGGTCTCCACATATAAAAATTTAATGATATAAACAACGCGTTTCGAACACGTAGTGTTCTTCCTCAGGCATTAACTAAGGATGAGTGCCTTAGTCTTATTCAGTCTTATTCAGAGGCACTCATCCTTAGTTAATGCCTGAGGAAGAACACTACGTGTTCAAAACGCGTTTTTTATATCATTAAATTTTTATATGTGGAGACCATTTCATTAGATTTTTACCCTACAATGATCTATGAGATGGTCACAGGAGGGTCTGTTGCAGATCAATCACAGAACAGGAATGGACATACAACTTCCTCCCATCATTAGAAATCGCCTTACTCTAAGTCACCTGAGGACAGATCACTTGCTTGTTCAATTTCTTACTGGTCATGGCAATTTTGGTGAATATTTAATGAGGTTTAAGCTGAAAACTAGATTGGTTTGTAGCTGCGGTGACACTAGAGAGTCACATAATCGAACACTGTCCAAGATTTAAAACAATGAGACTCCGACTCGAACTTTTATGTGGAAATATAATTCAGGAATCCTATGATAAAATATTGAACAGAGCTACTATTCCTGCTTTCCTTGATTTCATACATAACAATGGAATGTATGAAATCATACCCGATAAGGGAGGATACTTGATTTCATGTATAACAATGTATGAAATCAAGTATCCTCCCTTATCGGGAGGGTAAGAGCTCAGTAGGCACAGTGAGAGACAACAATGTATACGATATAACAGTCAACTAGAGACGCATATAGTTTAATGAGATTTGATGTTTCTGTTACACTTGGTTTTATTATTTTTTGTCCGTTTTGTCACGTTCCCAGTGTAATCAATGCGCGTTTCAATTGGTATGTTGCGCGTTGTAGCATCGAGTTGCCCGTGCGGTCCACCTAGGGCGTCGCCATGCGACGGCTAAAGGGCAAATGACAACCTGACTTGATTTAGAAGCTGTGGTATGGCTGAGAGGCTCAGACACGCGTATAGGGGTCAACACAGATCAATCGCAGCTC
The DNA here is from genome assembly GCA_026182355.1 of Hermatobates lingyangjiaoensis. Classification (NCBI taxonomy): domain Eukaryota; kingdom Metazoa; phylum Arthropoda; class Insecta; order Hemiptera; family Hermatobatidae; genus Hermatobates; species Hermatobates lingyangjiaoensis. Next base: position 12,259 of record JAPFBL010000801.1, read on the forward strand.
TCTCAACAAATAAATCAAAAGTAGTTGTTTGTTTTCATCTATAGCATAAGAACTAGTAAAAAGACATGTAGATCAGTGCGGTATACTATTAGCATACGGTACTGTTTGGTACAACGTTAAACAGTTCAACACGCAATTAAATTGTGTGTATTAAGTACATCAAGGATTTTGATTGTGTTGTGTTTTTTCCATGCTTTTATTGTTTTTGTTTCTATTCATTTATTAGTGCGATGTAGATCGCCTCCGTTTCGTCGACTATAAGAGTATCTCAGAGGTTTTTTTGCCACTATTATTACTATTATTTGAGTTTTACTATAGTTCTGCGCCTTAAAAACGAACTATTGTATTTTACCTCTTTTCTATTAAAGTACCTGTGTTGACCTTTATGCGAGCCTGAGCCGTTAAGCCATATTGCTTCTAAATCAAGTCAGGTTGCTTTTGTACGATTTGCCCTTTAGCCGTCCCATGACCACATGGTGACGCCCAAGGTGGACCACTCGGAGGCAGGCAACTCGATGCTACTGGGCGCAACAGTATTTTAACACGCGCATTTGTTACACTGGGTGCTCAATACAACGCGGTACAGCAAAATGAAGACCAATGTAACTTATTCCTTTATCTGCATCGTACTTTCTCTTATTTTCTTGTCTATATCTACATTTGATTTCTTGTTCTTACTATTGAGTAAATGAAGTTTGTGAAATATGTGAAATACTCTTTTTTCAATGATTAGAAATACTCTTTTTTCTTTACTCATTAGGAGCTCCACAAACACATTCTGCAGTTGGTCTTAAACTCAATCTAGCCAAATAAGCTCTGAAGTCTCCATGCCCAGTGAGAAATTGAAATAATTTGTGATCCATCCTTAGATGTTCATATTGTTGACGCACTCTGACCGAGGGAAGGAACTTATATGTCAGTCTACCAACACGTGCATTGTCCCATCTAAGTTGCCATTGAGTTATAGTCCACTCATTAAAGCACCCCAGCAGTTAGCTTCAACACCTCAAAGAAGCTTAGTAGTAAAAGTTCATCTATGGTTTTGTTGAGTGTCCCGAAGCACCTACCTCTGTGGAGCAAAGTTGCCTGAAAGTCAGCCAGCAGGTGCAACAGTGTTTGTTCCTCTTCTTTGCAGAATCTGCACAAACCATCATTGATAACGCTCATTCAGGAGAAAGTGGCTTCCTTTTTTCCTTTCGGAACACTCTTCTTGGGGTCCTTAAGTACACTGGTGGAAGGTTGGTTGCCACTAGTTTGCGCTTTTAGACCCTTTGCATTTCCGAAGGATAGTCTACGGACTTCCTTCTCATTAGAATCATGCAGGGGAAAATCCCTGTATCTCTATCGGTGGTATTTTGTCCCGCTCCGGCAGATCACCGTATACCTGAGTAAGGCAATTTACTTAAGGCATTCGTCTGGTATCCTTGAGGCTTTGTTCATAATAATAAACAGTAACCCCTGTATCCATCCTTCGGCCCAGATTGCATAACGCTTTGGTTTGGTGCTGGGATAAGATGAGAGGATTTGGGGATTAGGAAAGATGTGATACGAAGGTGTTCAAGCCCCCAGCCCCTGTTCACCCTCTCCTCCTCTTTCGTTTGTCCCTGCATATAGCAGGTTAACAGGGTAGCTTCGTTAAGGCCGAAAGTCGGAGTTGAGTGTTAGAGGCTATTAGAGGCGCTTAATAGCTCCATTCCAAATGGGCAGGTAAAGAAGAGATATTGGATGTTGAATAGATTCTCAGCCATAAGAAATTCACCTAATATGTCAACCTGAGGAACTCTTTCAGAGCCAGAAGCCACCTGAAAAATCAAGAAGTTATCTTAGATTTATAGAAAATGGTTTTCTAACCATAATAAAAAATACAAACTTTTTTCTATTATTAAGTTATACAGCTATTATGAAAACATACTGATAAAAAACATACAAAAATGTATATATATATAACTTTAAATTACACAAAGCACGACACAGAAAAGAGAATAAAAAGAACACTTACAGAATTCAATATTTCGAACTGTTGTTCGTCATCAGGATTAGACTAGAAGAGAGGACGAAGTGAGAGAGATCTCCCCACGTCGAAGAACGGAGCGCCGTTCTTATATATATATATATATATATATATATATATTATATAATATAGCGCTTATATATATATATATTATATATACTATATTATATATAGTTATATATATATATATATATATATATAACAGATTGAATAATATATCGACCGTTTGATAGAATAGGTGTGCTCTCTAATCTAAAGAAAATTGACCGAACCCCGATTAGAGAACACACCTACTATATATATGATCAAACCACAATAAGAAATGGGAAAAACAAGACTAAGATCTTTCAATCGTAACAAGCGGTCTTCGTCAGAGTCAAAAACCCAACTGATTGTTGAAAGATCTATGTCTTGTTTTCCCATTTCTTATTGTGGTTTGATCATTGATTGTTATTTCACGTGTTTATGTGAAACCTTATATATATATATATATATATATATATATTCACTGATAAAACGAAATACGATCCAAACTGGACACAATACGAGTTCGAGATTAACAAAGAGCAACATACAAAGTAGGGAAACACACTTACAGACTCAAATTTTCGGGTAATCTGTCTTCAGGAGAAAAGAGAATGGGAGACTAACCGTTACGGGTTACTTGCCGTTGCGTCTACAACGTGCTTGGTCTCCCATTCTCTTTTCTCCTGAAGACGGATTACCCAAAAATTTGAGTCTGTAAGTGTGTTTCGCTACTTTGTGTGTTGCTCTTTGTTAATCTCGAACTCGTATATATATATATATATATATATATATGTGTGTGTGTGTGTGTGTGTGTGTATGTGTACTTACTATTCTATTTTTTTTTTAAAATAAGAGGTAACCTAAAGTTACTAAATTTGCAAAAAATTTCCCTCAAAGATTGTTCTTGCTATATCCTTATAATAGTTTTCGGGTATTTTTGATTCTTCAGAAAGCTACTATAAATTTAATTTGCTTTACAATTAATTTTTAAGTAAATAAAAATCTGAAATTAACTGAGTGACGGACGTATTATAATTATGAGTCCTTCGTAGTTTTCATTTATATCAACATTTTTTTTTAATTATTAAGTTTTAATTATTATTGTTATATATTATTAATTTAAAATATGAAATGGTCCGTTAGGAGAAAATATTAATATTTATGGAAAAGAAATGGGAACTTGGTTAGCTCAGTGGTTAATGTACTCCCTTTCAGGCAGTTAATCTGGGGTTCAATCCCCACCTGACCCTCGATTTATTCACACGTGAGGTGAATAAATCTGAGTACGTCGTCCCTTGGAAAGGACTTTAAGCCTGTTTTGATATTAGAACATGCACCCAGCCTTTCGGCCATATCATGTGTAATAGCAACTCAGATTGATGTTTTTTAACGTGAAAGCTCTTTCGCCGCATCTCGGAGGTACCCAGATTCCATCCAGGGATGGGAACTAGTTAACCTCCGAGATGCGCCCGAGGTGGACCACGCGGAGGCGAGCTTCCACGACCCTACATCACACACATCAAACCAAAAAAAAAAAAAAAAAAAAAAAAAAAAATCCACTTCCAGGAGAGGAAACAAAAGATAAGAAAGATAGAACGTTAACATTCTGCATTACTACGTAGTGCATTGACCTTCTTCTTTTTGCCAATTTCGTATATGAAGTCCAGGAAACACTTTAAGTTGTCTTCCTTTGCCAAGTGGCGATATATTTGTTCTACAAAAAGTCCCGACTGGACTTCCAACCTAAACCTCTGCCTGTCAAAGATAGGGCAATCCTCCAATAAGTGTCTTACGGACTCAGGACCCCTTCCACAGGTACACACCGGATCGTCAATAATTTTAAACCTGTGGAGGTATGACCTGAAATCCCCATGGCCTGTTAATACCTGGCACACCCAATGGTTGACTATCAATTAAAATAAAGGACTTTAAGCCGTCGGTCCCGAGCCTGTACAATGTCAGGTACTCGTTAGAGATCCCTACTCTAAAAACATTTAATTTACACAATATTTAGGACTCCCAACATAGAATCAACAGTATGTTGATTGACACAACCATTTCTACAGTGGTTACCAAACAATGAATTTACCCACAATTTCCAACTCTAGAACAACAGTATAAAGCTAAATACCTTATAAATGTGTGTTTTCGAAAGGAAACAGCAGAATATGTAACGCAATAGTTAATTTAATAATTACAATTTCCATTAAACTTATGGTAAATTGTATACTAGATTCTCGATCTATATTATACCATAATATAAATTCTTTATTGATATTATACTATAGATTCCTGATCTATATTATAATATTGGTCGTAATAAATATTATAGGATCTTGATCTATATTATACTACTATATAGATTTTTTATGTATATTATAATATAAATCTATATTATAAATTATAATATAGATTCCTGATCTATATTATAATATTTTGTCTTAATAAATATTCTAGGATCTTGATCTATATTATATTGCGATACAGATTTTTTTTTATATATATTATAATATAAATCTATATTATAAATTTTAATAAAGATTCCTGATCTATATTATAATATTTGGTCTTAATAAATATTATAGGATCTTAATCTATATTATATTACGATATAGATTTTTTTATGTATATTATAATATAAATCTATATATACATTATAATATAGATTCCTGATCTATATTATAATATTTTGTCGTAATAAATATTATAGAATCTTGATCTATATTATATTACGATAAAAATTTTTTATGTATATTATTATATAAATCTATATTTTAAATTATAATATAGATTCCTGATCTAAATTATAATATTTGGTCTTAATATAAATTAATTTGATCTATATTATATTATAAATTAAATTTTTATCTATATTATAATATACATATATATTATAATTTATAGTATAGATTTATAACGTCTTTCTTTAATATCAAATTCTGGTGTTTCATTCAACTTGCCATGCTAAGATTTAAGAATTCCGGTGTTTAGCAATACTGTTTTAATTTAACATCCAAAGTATAATTGGATAATGAAATACAAATCCAAAGTATAATCAATACAAAACTACTATTATTGTAAGTGACATGAATTTGGTTTTATTTAATGTATCAGTAGCTCTTAGCAAGAAGTACTTATTTGGTTTATTTTACATTTTATTTTTTATAATAAATTTTTTTTGTAAATAATTTAATTTTATGTTTAATGGTAGGTAATGTCTGAAAATATTTATTTTAAATGAAATTGCTCATTTAGTTAATGTATTTGGAGGCAAGGTTAGGTTAGGTACAAGAGAATACACATATGCGGGAAGTTGCCCATTATGATACCACATGATGTTTATTCTTCATTCGGTGTCCTAAATTTCGTCTACCTTAAGTGTATTTTGAGAAGGGATCTTTAAGGAGCACCTGACGTTTTACAGGCTCGTGACCGACGGTTTAACATCCCCTCTGTGGCTTGTTTTTTGATAGGCTGTTGATTCAATAGGTAACTATTGAAATGAGTCCCATTGGACTGTCTCTCATCGTGGTAACTGTCGAAATGAATCCCATTTAGGACTGTGTCTCATCGAGGTAACTGTCGAAATGAGCCCCATTTTGGACTCTTCTCATCGTGGTAACGGTCGAAAATAGTCCCATTTTGGACTGTGTCCCATCGTGGTAACTATTGAAATGAGTCCCATTTTGAACTGTGTCTCATCGAGGTAACTGTCGAAATGAGTCCCATTTTAGACACTGTCCCATCGTGGTAACTGTCTAAATGAGTCCCATTTTGAACTGTGTCTCATCGTGGTAACTATTGAAATGAGTCCCATTTTGGACTGTGTCTCATCGTGGTAACTATTGAAATGAGTCCCATTTTGGACTGTGTCTCATCGTGATAACTGTCTAAATGAGTCCCATTTTGGACTCTGTCCCATCGTGGTAATTGTCAAAATGAGTTGCATTTAGGACTGTGTCTCATCGTGGTAACTGTCTAAATGAGTACTATTTGGGACTGTGTCTCATCGTGGTAACTGTCTAAATGAGTACCATTTTGGACTCTTCTCATCGTGGTAACGGTCGAAATGAGTCCCATTTTGGACGGTCTCTCATTGATGTTAATGGTCATTGACTGTCAGGTAATAATGAGTCCCATTTTGGACTGTCTCTCATCGTGGTAACTGTCTAAATGAGTCCCATTTTGGACTGTCTCTCATCGTGGTAACTGTCTAAATGAGTCCCATTTTGGACTCTTCTCATCGTGGTAACGGTCGAAATGAGTCCCATTTTGGACGGTCTCTCATCGTGGTAACTGTCTAAATGAGTCCCATTTTGGACTGTCTCTCATCGTGGTAACTGTCTAAATGAGTCCCATTTTGGACTGTCTCTCATCGTGGTAACTGTCTAAATGAGTCCCATTTTGGACTGTGTCTCATCGTGGTAACTGTCTAAATGAGTCCCATTTTGGACTGTCTCTCAGCGTGGTAACTGTCGAAATGAGTCCCATTTTGGACTGTGTCTCATCGTGGTAACTGTCGAAATGAGTCCCATTTTGGACTCTTCTCATCGTGGTAACTATCGAAATGAGTCCCATTTTGGACTCTGTCCCATCGTGGTAACTGTCGAAACACGTCCTTATTTCGACAGTTGCCTGTCCTCCACTACTCCAATTAGAATTTTACCTCATGATGAACACTAAGTGTTTTAATAAGAAGGTTATTTTGTATGCAGACATTGTTTTATCATTTTACCCAGTATTATGAAAGATTTTGGTTTAATATAACTTATATAGATGAATACTTGGTAACAGGAAAAATATTTTTCAATATTTAATCAGTAAATCAATCCCATTTGATTCCCTTATAAATTTAAAAACTTAAAATCATAGTTTTGCAATATTATATATAGATATTCGTTGCTTCAAAATATCGAAAAGGCAAAATTTACTTTAACAAAATATTTTAAATCTAATTATATCTCAAATTAGTTATACACGCTTTAGTTATACAGTTACGCTTTAACATATATAGAAAACCTACGAATGTACTTGCATATGTTCACTTTTATTCTTCCCATCCAAAAAATGTTAAAATTTCTCTTTTAATTAATTAAAATTAATTTTAATTTGCACATTAAGATTCGACAGAGTTTTTCTCCATTTTTGTTTTATATATGTGTTCTTTTCCATATCATTAACCCGATGATGACTTGAGTAAAAGTCGAAAGCTTGTTCGTGCGCGTTTTAACTTTTTTAAGTACTTGTTTTTTGTCACTGTAATTGTTTTTATTCTCTGTATTTGTTTTTAATTCATTGTAATTGTTGTTGTTTCTTATTTATATTTTGTGTCGTTTCTTCGTATAAATAATTATTTATATTTCCTAATTTGCCGAAGCTACGGTACATTTCAACAATATATATATATATCCTTTTAAAAACTGGATGTCTGTTTCCACTTGGTTCAATTTCGTCTTATATTTTTGAAAATATAAGACGAAATTGAACAAAATGGAAACAGACAACCAGTTTTTAAAAGCATGCATTGTAGAAGGACTCCACCCAACTTTTACATATATATATATATATATATATATATATATATATATATATATATATATATATATATATAAGAAACGGTCCATAAGTACTATAAAACTTTAAATTACACAAAGCACGACACAGAAAAAAAGAATAAAGAGAACACTTACAAAATTCAATATTTCGAACTGTTGTTCGTCATCAGGAGTAGACTAGAAGAGAGGACGAAGTGAGAGAGATCTCCCCACGTCGAAGAACGGAGCGCAAAGTTCTCCGTTCTTCGATGTGGGGAGATCTCTCTCACTTCGTCCTCTCTTCTAGTCCACTCCTGATGACGAACAACAGTTCGAAATATTGAATTCTGTAAGTGTTAGTGTTCTCTTTATTATTTTTTCTGTGTCGTGCTTTGTATAATTTAAATTTATATATATATGATCAAACCACAATAAGAAAATGGAAAAACAAGACTAAGATCTTTCAACCGTAACAAGCGGTCTTCGTCATAGTCAAAAACCCAACTGGGTTGGGTTTATTAGTCAAAAACTCAGTTGGGTTTTTGACTCTGACGAAGACCGCTTGTTACGGTTGAAAGATCTTAGTCTTGTTTTCCCATTTTCGTATTGTGGTTTGATCATTGAATGTTATTTCACTTGTTTATGTGAAATCTTTATATATATATATATATATATAGGAGTTCAAAATAGAATAAGGTTTAAGAAACACACTCACAAACTTAAATTTTCGGGGAAACAGTATTCAGGAGGAAGGTGAGAGAAAGAAAAAGCAGATTAGAGGTGCAACGATAAGTAATGTAATATATATATCCATTTCTGCATTGTGCATTCGACAACTTGTATTTAAATGCTGGACACTTGTCCATTATGTAATCAGTTGTGCACCAGTTTTTCCTTAGAGTAGAGTGCAGACGTTGATTCGTTAGTCACCCGTTTGACCAGTGTTGTAGTCACTTTTTATTTCGTTATACCTGTTCAGTCGACTCTCTATGTACAGTCTCCGTTAAACATGTTATCCTTCGCCTTCCGTCGTCATGTATTTCTCAATGAGATTACGTCTTTAAACTCTTACATTGACGCATTCTGACACCGTCATAGATTCTTATGCTGTTGGTTTTCAGATGTCAAAAACTATTTTTCTTCTTTATATTTCTGTCTTTCCATAAGATGACGTCTATGAATGAAAAATACTGACGCATTCTGACATCGTCATAGATTCTTATGCTGTTGGTTTTGAGATGTCAAAAACTATTTTTCTTCTTTATATTTCTGTCTTTCCATAAGATGACGTCTATGAATGAAAAAGACTGACGCATTCTGACATCGTCATAGATTCTTATGCTGTTGGTTTTCAGATGTCAAAAACTATTTTTCTTCTTTATATTTCTGTCTTTCCATAAGATGACGTCTATGAATGAAAAATACTGACGCATTCTGACATCGTCATAGATTCTTATGCTGTTGGTTTTCAGATGTCAAAAACTATTTTTCTTCTTTATATTTATGTCTTTCCAAAGGTGACGTCTATGAATGAAAAAGACTGACGCATTCTGACATCGTCATAGATTCTTATGCTGTTGGTTTTCAGATGTCAAAAACTATTTTTCTTCTTTATATTTCTGTCTTTCCATAAGATGACGTCTATGAATGAAAAATACTGACGCATTCTGACATCGTCATAGATTCTTATGCTGTTGGTTTTCAGATGTCAAAAACTATTTTTCTTCTTTATATTTATGTCTTTCCAAAGGTGACGTCTATGAATGAAAAAGACTGACGCATTCTGACATCGTCATAGATTCTTATGCTGTTGGTTTTCAGATGTCAAAAACTATTTTTCTTCTTTATATTTATGTCTTTCCAAAGGTGACGTCTATGAATGAAAAAGACTGACGCATTCTGACATCGTCATAGATTCTTATGCTGTTGGTTTTCAGATGTCAAAAACTATTTTTCTTCTTTATATTTATGTCTTTCCAAAGGTGACGTCTATGAATGAAAAAGACTGACGCATTCTGACATCGTCATAGATTCTTATGCTGTTGGTTTTCAGATGTCAAAAACTATTAGCTTCAACGCCTCTAAGAAGCTCAGCACTTTTACTGGTATTGTTGAGTGTCCCGATGCACCTCAGTGCAGCTAAGTTCCGTTACAGTCAGTCAGCAGGTGCAATGGTGTTTCTTCTTCTTCTTTGCAGAAACCATCATTGATAATGTCCATTCAGGCTCCCTACGTTTCGGGAAATAGCAACTTCCTTTCTCCTTCATCGGGAGGGTCATGTTTATGTCGTTAGGTGCACTTGTTGGAGGTTTGCTCCCATAATTAGAGCTTTTGGACCTTGCGCTTCCAGAGGTTGGTCTCCAGACTTCCTTCTCCTTAGTATCATACAGGGGAAAATCCCTGTATATCTATCGGTGGTATTTTGTCAATTTCTGTCCGAGCACCGCATACGGGAGTAAATCTATTTATTCAAGAGGGTCGCCTGGTACTTTTGAGGCTCCGTTCATAATACAATAACCCCTGTATCAACCATCCTTCGGAACGGATCGCATAACACCTTAGATTGGGGCTGAGATAATTGTAGGGGATTTGGAGATTAGGAAGGTTGTGAAACGAAAGTGGTCAGGCCCAGCCCCTGATCACCGTCTCCTCCTCTTTTGTGTGTCTCTGCATATAGCAGGTTAACAGGGTGGCCTCGTGAAAACTGAATGTCGGAGTTGAGTGTTAGAGGCTATTCGAGGTGCTCCATCATACCCCATGTAATATAATAAAAAGGATAATGACATTTTCTGATAGTTATACATCAGTAAGAAAACATGGAAAGGCTAAATAAGTTATAGTTATTCGTATTATAATTTTTATAATTGTTAAAAATAAGATTACTTCTTTATTAATTAGTTATATTTAAAAATATGATATTACTTATTTTTGTATATTAATGACTTACTTATATTATATAAATACTGTTGAAGTAGGATAATAGAATATTAAATTATTGCAATATGCTAAACAAATATTTAGTAAGTATTTTTGTAAATTGATTCCTGAAATGGAACTATAAATGAAATATGCAAACATCATTTGGAGCGGTGTTAGTACTTGCGTGGAACGTTAGATAGTGCTGGCATCGCCAGTATGATAAAATGCCAGAAACAAACAATGCGATCGGCTAAGTTTAAAAAAGAAAGTAGGTATTCAAATAGTAATTACTAAAAAAAAAAGAACTAATTTATTATTTCTTATTACAAAATTGTTAATAGTTATTAATTTTTGTTTGTAATATAATTATTGTTTTCAACAGAATTATGGAGTCGTATTCAGAGTCAAGGTGTTGTAGAAGACTAATTCCAACTGACTCAAAAAAAAAAAAAAAAAAAATTAATACGAAACATATCATCTATAGTGCTGTACCTATCTGAATAACCTGGTGTAGGGTAAAAATTAAACAAAAAAACTTAACCTAGGCCTTTGTTTTGATATATATCTGAACACCATATTTGAACATTATGGTTGTTTTAGTTACATAGATATGATGCAAAAAATACTTTTTAAAAGACAGAGGCGATGGAATGGATGAGTATATATATATAAACTTTTTTTATATATTGTAGGGTAAAAATCTAATGAAATGGTCTCCATATATAAAAATTTTAATGATATAAACAACGCGTTTCGAACACGTAGTGTTCTTCCTCAGGCATTAACTAAAAAATACAATGACACCAGAGAGTTATCTATAGTACAAAGTAAATAAGTACAAAAATTAATATAAAATAAAATAAGGCAGAAAGTACGAACCTAAGGATGAGTGCCTCTGAATAAGACTGACTGGTAATGGAATGGACATGGGTACATGGGTACATACATGGACATAGGGTACATCTGTTTCTTATTCGAAGGCAGGTACATTTCAATGTATTTTTTTTCTCTTAATAGTTAGGCTGAGCCTTTAAATTTTCTTTTAGACTAAGACTAAGTGTAGGGTAGGAAACATATTGAAAATATAACACACAGAGTTATAACGAAATATAAACCAAATATATGCATAAGGAGAAAGTAGAACTTTTTATTTATTTATTTTTTTTTATATAAATAAATTAAGAAAAGTTTTCATTAAATTTTTACCCTACAATGAATAAATACCACATAATAACTGATTGCACTACATTAGAATTTTTTTATATAAACTATATTATTAAATGTACAAAAATATATTATTATATTCATCGATAATAAGATTTTACATAAACACATGAAATAACAATCAATAATCAAACCACAATCAAACATAAATAAAAGTGCAATTAATTACAATTAAGAAATTAACTAATTGTACTTTTATGTATGTTTGATTTTTGAATGATTGTATTATTTCTTATATTTCCTCTGTTTTTTGTATGCCTATAAAAAAGGTTTTAAATAAAGACCGAAACGTTGGCAATGAGAGTTTAATTTAAACCTGAAGAACTGACAGAGTCCTGATAAATAATAGTTTTGTTTCTATTCCACGGTCGATACTTTTATCAATATATATGTTTTATTAAAAATTATGCCAATTTTAACTTTTGTTCTTTTTCGGGTTAATTTTTCAAGTTTTCTGACTATGGACTACTGATTATTTTCAAATTTGTTAGTACTTTTAATTAATAACAACCCTGAGGACCTGTCATAACCTGTACAAACTCACACTCAATTTATGTATACATTTCTTATTCTGTTAGGATGTTAATAATTGTATTAATAATTTAGATAGTTATTATTTTTGTATTTGAGTTCTGTGATGATTTAGTTATTAGTCCCTGAAGACTTCCTGAAGATGGTCAGAGCTGACCGAAACGTCGTATATAATTTGTATTTATTGTTAATTTGTTTGTTATGGTTAGAACTTGTTTAGTGAGAAAAAAATGGAAGTCAAGAATAAATCTTTTGGTGAATTACTTTATGTTTTACCAGAAAGGCGGAAATCCATAGTCAGAAAACTTGAAAAATTAACCCGAAAAAGAACAAAAGTTAAAATTGGCATAATTTTTAATAAAACATGTTTGATTGAAGGTCTGCTCCCAAAAATATAACAGGTATATATATAAAAAGATTTCACATAAACACGTGAAGTAACAATCAATGATCAAACCACAATAAGAAAATATATGTTTTTGACTAGTTTCACTTTTGAGAAAATATCAGTTGGGTTTTTGACTCTGACGAAGACCGCTTGTTACGGTTGAAAGATCTTAGTCTTGTTTTCCCATTTCTTATTGATATATATATATATATATATATATAAGCTAGAATTTAAAAAAGAACACATAGAAAGGAAACCACTGAACTCACTACTATATTTCGATGTCCTCGTCTTCAGGAAAAGAAGTGAATCGCTCCAAAGGCTGATAACGGCTGATATATATATATATATATATATATATATATATACAATTAAAAGAAACGATCCAGCGGACTATTTTTAAATAAAATAAATTCAAAACAAAGGAAACACACAGAAAGACACAGACATAACTCACATCGATATTTTGACCATCGTCGTCATCAGGAGGGTTAAGAGCTCTTTACACCTCCTGATGACGACGATGGTCGGAATATCGATGTGAGTTATGTCTGTGTGTTTCCTTCGTTTTGAATTTATTTTATTTAAATATATATATATATATAAAACTAAAATTTATTAGGACTCGGTCAAATTTTCACCCAGTCAAAAGAGAAACACCCTCTTCTTGTTTCCAGTTTGTAGTTTTATCGTCTTAATTTGTTTTATTTTGCCTTTTTTTTTTATTGTTTTGTAATTTTCTTACTCACTTTGTTTATTATTGTCTGTTTATTATTTCCTTGAATGCTTTGCTATTGCTATCCTCGCAGAGTTATTCTGTAATATTGCATACCTATTTAAAATTGTGTTTAGCGTTAAATAATTAATAATAAGTAATTATGTTTAAACATCATATGGGTTTTTCTTTAAAAAAAAAAAAACAATAACACTGGCTATTTTGAAATGTTCTTTATACTGGATTTTGGTGTTTAATGGTTTCGTTTTTTTTGTTTTCTGTTGTTAGATTTTCCTTGGATGTATTTTTTTTTTACTACTTCTGTCTTTCATAAATTTTTATCCTTGAAAATGTTAAACAATTTTTGGCGAAACGTCTGCGTATAAACAAGAGTGTAATTTTTTAGGCTATAAATCGTCAAGAACACAATCTTTGAACTTTCTCTATTTTATTTTGTAAAAATTATTTCTTCACACTTGCCCTCTAGTGAGGCTATGCAGCTATATCAAAAGGATGCATCGGTTTTATTTTCTACGTGGTTCTTCGAACCGGGGGCTATAAGGACCACTGACCTTAGCTGCAGCTGAGCAGGTTCAGTAGGACCATTGGTCCGGAGTGTCGGTTATTATGGGCGGCAGGGGTCCATGGAGAGGTCTCTCTCCATCCCATCAACTGAGGTTAGACTCATAGTGGCTGTTAGTTGTCACTCAGGTTGGGTAGACTCTTGTGGTTGCTGTGTGAGAAGCAGTAACTTCTCGGGGCGGATGCTTGCTTAGCATACCGGGGAGCTAGAGCCCCAAACCTTGACCAATAGGAACGGACCACGATTCTCAGCTAAGTGAACTGGAATACTGGTAGTGGCTTTAATAGACACTTTAGCCTTTGATGGGCTACTCAGAGTGGGGACGAATGGATACAACCCTATCTCGTGCCCTTTATATTCGTAAAGAGAGACCTATGGATTTACTTTAACTGGAACAATGGACCTTCCAGTTGCCTTTTTGCTAACGAAAGATTTAAATTTCTTGCAAAATACTATGTTAAAGAGTATTTCTATATCCTGTAGCCTATATCCTACATAGAGATTCTATATCCTGCAGCCTATATCCTACATAGAGATTTCTATATCCTGCTATTCTATATCCTGCAGCCTATATCCTACATAGAGATTATATATCCTGCTATTCTATATTCTCTGCAGCCTATATCCTACATAGAGATTCTATATCCTGCTATTTCTATATCCTGCAGCCTATATCCTACATAGAATTATATATCCTGTATTCTATATCCTGCAGCCTATATCCTACATAGAGATTCTATATCCTGCTATTCTATATCCTGCAGCCTATATCCTACATAGAGATTCTATATCCTGCTATTCTATATCCTGCAGCCTATATCCTACATAGAGATTCTATATCCTGGTATTCTATATCCTGCAGCCTATATCCTACATAGAGATTCTATATCCTGCTATTCTATATCCTGCAGCCTATATCCTACATAGAGATTTATATCCTGGTATTCTATATCCTGCAGCCTATATCCTACATAGAGATTCTATATCCTGTATTCTATTCCTGCAGCCTATATCCTACATAGAGATTCTATATCCTGGTATTCTATATCCTGCAGCCTATATCCTACATAGAGATTCTATATCCTGCTATTCTATATCCTGCAGCCTATATCCTACATAGAGATTCTATATCCTGCTATTCTATATCCTGCAGCCTATATCCTACATAGAGATTCTATATCCTGCAGCCTATATCCTACATAGAGATTCTATATCCTGCTATTCTATATCCTGCAGCCTATATCCTACATAGAGATTCTATATCCTGCAGCCTATATCCTACATAGAGATTCTATATCCTGGTATTCTATATCCTGCAGCCTATATTCTACATAGAGATTCTATATCCTGGTATTCTATATCCTGCTATTCTATATCCTGCAGTCTATGTCCTACATAGATACTCTATATCCTGCAGCCTATATCCTACATAGAGATTCTATATCCTGGTATTCTATATCCTGCAGCCTATATTCTACATAGAGATTCTATATCCTGGTATTCTATATCCTGCAGCCTATATCCTACATAGAGATTCTATATCCTGCTATTCTATATCCTGCAGTCTATGTCCTACATAGATATTCTATATCCTGCAGCCTATATCCTACATAGAGATTCTATATCCTGCTATTCTATATCCTGCAGCCTATATTCTACATAGAGATTCTATATCCTGGTATTCTATATCCTGCAGCCTATATCCTACATAGAGATTCTATATCCTGCTATTCTATATCCTGCAGCCTATATCCTACATAGATATTCTATATCCTGCAGCCTATATCCTACATAGAGATTCTATATCCTGCTGTTCTATATCCTGCAGCCTATATCCTACATAGAGATTCTATATCCTACTATTCTATATCCTGCAGCCTATATCCTACATAGAGATTTTATGTCCTGGTATTCTACGAGTATATCCTGCAGCCTATATCCTACATAGAGATTCTATATACTGCTATTCTATATCCTGCAGCCTATATCCTACATAGAGATTCTATATCCTGCAGCCTATATCCTACATAGAGATTTTATATCCTGCTATGTACCAAGACTCCCCACAATGGATCCCTGATGGTCCAAATGAACGATCATTGCAACCCCTGATCCCTGGGAAACGAAATTCTTTCATCGGAAGGGGTCGACCCAACTCCTAAGAGTCGTATAGTAGTCCATAAACTGTCAATATTTAGGTTAGTGCTGGTTATTATTATTATTATATTACGTATCCACAAAAAAGTTTGATATTAAAACTAACAACGTGTTTCAAACACGTAGATTCTCATAAAAACACTCCTTGACACCCTCAGTACTTCGTAGGTCATTGTTCAGATAACACTCCAACACTGCAGTAATTACAAAAATGTCTGTTACTCATAAACATAATATTTCATTATGTTGTCATCTTTTCATACTAATTTCCTTGTTAAAAACTTCAATAATTCATTTTAACATTCATATATTCCATTCAATTACAAATAATTCATTATTATGTTATTAAAGCTCATAGATATGTATATTGTTTTAGATATAAAACTGAAGATAAACACAAAGTGTTCAAAATCTCATGGTTAATTTCAACATAAAACTTTTATATGGAAACTATTTAGAAATTTCCCATGACTTGAAAAAGAAAATCCCCTAATATCGTTCAACCGTAACAAACGACCTTCCAGAGAGTCAAAAACAATATACAATGAACCCAGAATAATACTTAATTAATTAATTTAATTCTTAATTGGTTTCAGAATCTGCAAGATGAAATAGATTGTTATAACACTCTAAAATTAGATTCATTAATTAATATTTTTTTTAGAGATATCAAGAATTAGGATTTAATTAATGTAAATTTGATTTCATTGCTATACTAATTATTTAAACATTGTGAGAAATAAATAGTCTTGATTTTACATAATATTTCAGTAAACCTGAATATTCAGACAACTTTTAAAAGAAATAGGTTTAAAATTAACTTTAATTAATTTATAATATTTTTTCTAATTAATTTAATATTTATATTGATTACATTATTTTTTTATGAAATAGTTTAAAAACTTTTTTTTTTGGTATATTAAATTAATGTTTTATAAGAAAAAGTGAAATAAAGGGACTATTTTAAAATGAAGTAATTTAGATGGCATTGAACTGAGTTACTGTAAGGTTGAGTCATTCTAAAAAGGCGCCAATTCATTCCTAATTAATAGTTCTTCGCGTCCCTTTAAACCTGTTTATTGTATCACCCAGTTATTTATTAAAAGAATTACTAATAAAAGTTAAATAATTAAAAAGTTAATACTTCAAACAGTAAGTCCAAATTCCTTCTTAACTTTTATTTGTATTTTTAATGATTACTTATTTAATTTTACTTGTTGCATTTGTTGTACATTCTATCTGTACATTGACTTAAAATTGTTTTCACTCAATCAACTTGAAATAAAATTGATGTTTAGAGGTATAATGAAAATATTTGAAATGATTTAATGAATTAATATTGAATGTAAGATGAATAAAATGCTTATATGTAAAAATAAATGCCAGTCAAACATATAATTTGTGATGATGTCTATTGTATGACAGATTTGTTTATAAAATGCTCTAATCAATCTATAAGTTGCAACTTTGAACAAAAAATAATATTACATTTTGATTTTATTACATATATAAAATAATATCTTTGGTATATATTGTTGATAAATATCCAGTTTTTTTCATTATTCTAGTCTAATAGTTCATGTGTAGGCTTTTTAAAAATGTCAAGCTTTCAGCTATAATATTTTTTTTAAATTATACTGAAAAGCTGGCTTTGAATTTGATTTGAGTATGTAAAACTGGATAATTACTGATATATTTTTGTCTTTATATATATTTACAGTAACCTTATAACTGAGTACAGTACCCAGGAAAAAGATTAACAATTTTTATTTCTGTAAATTTTTATTTCTGTAATAAAAATCTAACTTCAATTAATCATAGGAATGATATTACAAATTTAATGAATATTTATTTTGGAGTAGCATGCTGAATTTTAATAAAATATGATTTATTTAGTTCCTGTTATAGTCTCTGAGTGAACAGTGTTGAGGTTACTTGTAATGTTATCTTATTAGTCTAGTTGATGGATTTGACAATAATGTAAATTTTATTATCTTCTTTAAAAAAAAATTCTTTTTTATGTTATATTATTTTATTTATCTCTGAAATAATTTTCCTTGTAATAATCATTTTCCTATTATTTATTAGTTGGATATTTATATATGATTTTTTTAGCATCCTTTGTTTTGTAGGCATTTGAAAAAGAATTTAAAATAAAAACGAAACGTCGAAAAAGGAAGCTTGATTTTGAATTGTATATTTGATATGATGTGTTTATACTAACTATACTGTTGGAATTTACAAATTATTTTATTCTTTTTTTTTTTAAAAAAAAGTCTTTAATGTAATACTTAAGTTTATTTTGTTTCAAAATTTTATACTTCTGCCTATTTTATTTTTAACATTCGAAGGTGACTAAAGCACTGCTTTGTATAGAGGAAGTTTTAAATGAAAACCAAAACGTTGACAATGAGAGATGTATTATAGAATTGTGACTGGGGAAGTGAACGAATAACAATAAATTCATGCGTTTCATCATTACCACAGAGGTTAGTATTATTAATATTAAACATATAATCTACCGTCATACCTCGTACATTACTGCCGTAGCTAATAAAAATCTAATAAAAAAAGCTAATAAAATCTAGGCAGCATTGGGATAGTAGGTAGGTTATATAAACAGATAGGTAGGATTCATTTGATCAGTTCGTGTTGAAGATGGGTGACACCCGAAACAGGTCCGACAGTTACGGCAGTAATATACGAGGTATGACGGTAGATTATATGTTTAATATTAAGAATAACAATAACTATAGTTTTTTCATTGTAACATGAGTTACAACCTTCAGTTGTAAACCAACCTTACTTTATATTGCAACCCTCCAAAGTTTTTAAACTGATTATTGACTGTAACAAAGTAGTGTTTTTTATACATATAACCAAATATTTCACATAAAACTTTTAAAATGATAGATAACTGTAACAAAGAGGTGTTTTTCATACCCATAACCGAAATTTCTCATGAAACATAAATAACCAATAGCACACATTCCAAGGTAACAGTAATTACCTTTTTCATGGTTTTTTAACTAGATGTGTACTTCAAATTTACCACTCTGATTGTAAAATAACCTGTTGTATTTACATATGTTGTCAATAAAATAGTTTCCTATGTAGGTTGTAGATGGTTTTCTTAAAAGAATTGTAACATGAGTTATAACCTTCAGTTGTAAAACAACCTTACTTTATATTGCAACCTTGATATGTACACCCTCCAAAGTTTTTAACTGCCAAATGACTTTAACAAAGTAGTGTTTTTTATACATATAGCCAAATATTTGACATAAAACTTTTAAAATGATAGATGACTGTAACAAAGTAGTGTTTTTATACTAATAATCAAAATTTTACATGAAACATAAATAACAAATAGCACACATTCCAAGGTAACAGTAATTGCTTTTTTCATTGTTTTTTTAAATATATGTGTACTTCAAATTTACAAGTCTGATTGTAAAATAACCTGTTGTATTTACGTGTGTTGTCAATATCATAGTTCCCTTATGTAGGTTGTAGATTGTTTTCTTAAAAGTATTAGAGTCTTACTCTAATTTTAGCCCTGAAGATGATGTACAAATACATCGAAACGTTGGCCTAGGAAGAAGTTTATTTTCTTTTATATGATCTAGGCCTCGAAAACAAAACCTACCTAATAAAATGTATATATATATATATATATATACATTTAAAAGAAACGGTCCAGCGGACTTTTTTAAATAAAATAAATTCAAAACGAAGGAGACACACAGAAAAAAACAGACATACCTCACATCGATATTTCGACCATCGTCGTCATCAGCAGGTGTGAAGAGCGAAGCATCCCGCCCTGCCTTCCTGTGGGACTCTTCGCTCTTCACACCTCCTGATGACGACGATGGTCGAAATATCAATGTGAGGTATGTCTGTGTGTTTCCTTCGTTTTGAATTTATTATTAATATATATATATATATATAATAAAATTTGTGTATTAGGAAGCGGAGTTTCGTTAATATATATTTCATTCAACTTTTTTTTGAATCCTGTTTTTGTCAATTTTTTAACAATACTCTTAAGCAATAAATATCTCCCTCCTCCTTTAACGTTCTTACGTTTCTAGTTAAGATGAAAACAAAGACAATATTAACGCATTTTTTTTCTTTTTCAGGTCCTATATCCTACATTCAACAATCACCTTTACCAGGTAAAATTCTAGTCACTTGTAAATTGCTATTGAAAATATGATAACTCATTATTTAAAATTCAGTTAAATTCATTGAATTATTATAATTTTTTATTTTCGATTCATGTTTTGTAAAATATGTGATAAATTGTGTGATTGAGTTATTATAATTTTTTTATTTTCGATTCATGTTTTGTAAAATATGTGATAAATTGTGTGATTGAGTTATTATAATTTTTTTATTTTCGATTCATGTTTTGTAAAATATGTGATAAATTGTGTGATTGAGTTATTATATTTTTTTTATTTTCGATTCATGTTTTGTAACATATGTGATAAATTGTGTGATTGAGTTATTATAATTTTTTTATTTTCGATTCATGTTTTGTAAAATATGTGATAAATTGTGTGATTGAGTTATTATAATTTTTTATTTTCGATTCATGTTTTGTAATATATCTGATAATATATAAACGAGATGATTGAATTTTTAATTCAATAACTTATAATGAAACTATTTTATGAATGATTTTCTTTTTTCATTTTTATATAAGAGAAATGGTAATAAATATTGGGGATAATAATTATTACAATAGTATTATTTCAAATAAAAGAATTGTTTTTAATAGATAGGTTTGTAAATTAGCCTGTTGTATGTATGTGTTGTTTTCAGTAATTTAGTTCTTTATGTAGGTTTTAGATTGTTTTTTTTTTTAAAGCATTATAGTTCATACTCTAATTTTAACCCTGAAGATGATTTACAAATATATTATCTAAGCATTGGTTTTGGAAGGAGTTTATTCTCTTTGATATGATCTAGCCCTCAAAAAGACAAGCTACTTAATATATATAAATATATATATATATATATAATATATATATTATATATATTATAAATATTATAATATATATAAATATAGATAAATATATAAATATAAATATATTTATATTTAAATATAAATATTTAAATATTTCTTTCAATATATAAATATTGAAAGAAATATGTTTCAAAAAATTTTTATGCCAATTGCATGCTTGGTCAGTAATACTGATACTGATATCCAGATTCGGTCAATTTTCTAGGATAAAAATTTTCCGAATCCCGATTATGTAACACACCTATTCTATCAAATGGTCGATATATTATTGAATCCGTTATCTATATATATATATTATATATATATATATATATATATATATATATATATTAGTGTACTTAGGCAGCAGTCTCTCAGACAGGTTTCGATGAACACGATAGAATATTCCCTCTGGAGAATGTTCCTTGCAACTTTTTCCAGTTTGTGAGAATTGCAAAAAAAAAGATTGAAAAAAAAAGGATCTTTTGCAAACTGGAAAAAGTTGCAAGGAAAATTCTGCAGAGGGAATATTCTATCGTGTTCAACGAAACCTGACTATCTGAGAGACTGCTGCCTAAGTACACTAATTTATATATATATGTCAATGATCAAACCACAATAAGAAATGGGAAAACAAGACTAAGATCTTTCAACCGTAACAAGCGGTCTTCGTCAGAGTCAAAAACCCAACTGAACACTAGATGCAGAAAACATCTGGTGAGGAGTTGAGAAGAGTAGGAGGGAAGAGTGGTATTTTAAAAGGGTGAAAGTGTGAAATCTTTTTATCGATGAATACCATGTGCCTCTGACGAAGACCGCTTGTTACGGTTGAAAGATTTTAGTCTTGTTTTCCCATTTCTTATTGTGGTTTGATTATTGATTGTTGTTTCACATGTTTATGTGAAATCTTTATATATATATATTAGCCCTGACCAAACAAATAAAAAGAAAAAGTGTTTGTTATATATATATATATATATATACCCATGTCACCCTTAAAGCTTCCGAAGAGGCATTCATATGCCTCCTTGGGACTCACTCTCCTCCTGGTCTTAACATGTACCGTTAATTTTTTTTTGCATTTTTATTATTTATTGTCTTTATTATTATTTCGTATTATATACTTGTTATCTTGTTTTATAAATAAATATTGGAGGGATTTCTATTTTTCCTCTCCTCCGCTGGAGGGCAGCATTGCGTTAGTTCCACGATTACTCTGGAGGCCAGTAGTAGTTTGCTTCTCAACGCGAGTACTTCGCACTTCTTCCCGATGACGACGGATGTCGAAATATCGAAGTGAGTTCTGTAGTGTCTTTCTGTGTTCTTTTCTATGTGTTAAAGTATATATATATATATATATATATATATATATATATACAGTAGTAGTTTGCTTCTCAACGCGAGTACTTCGCTCTTCTTTCCGATGACGACGGATGTCGAAATATCGAAGTGAGTTCTGTAGTGTCTTTCTGTGTTCTTTTCTATGTGTTAAAGTATATATTATATATATAACGACGACTGTCGAAATATCGTTGTGAGTCTTTTGTGTGTGTCTTTATTTGTTTTTCTCTTTCCTGTGTTAACTATATATATATATATATATATATATAATGGGAAAACAAGCCTAAGATCTTTCAACCGTAACATGCGGTCTTCCTCACAATCAAAACTCCTATTCGTTGCGAAGGCAATACCGACTTCTAAGAGGGTTGACAGCTAGCAGATAGTTTTTTACCCTTTCTTACTGTACTCCTTTGTTTCCCGAAACATCCCTTTCTAGACATTAGTCCTTTTCTGCCCTTTCACCCCTATTAAAATACCACTCTTCCCTTCCACTCTTCTCAACTCCTCACCAGATGTTTTCTGCATCTAGTGTTTCAGTTGGATTTTTGACTCTGATGAAGACCGCTTGTTACGATTGAAAGATCTTAGTCTTTAAGTTAGGCATACACAAATCTACTGTAAAATTTTCAGCTTGGTTTCTTATGGTGGCTGAGTTTACTTGTGACAAAATTTTGCGGACAAACAGACAAACTGACAAACCGATAGAAATTTTTCTAAGGGTAGATTCGGTTTCTCCAATGTATTAAACATAAAGAATGTATGACGTAACCCTAAAAAAAAAATATATATAACCTACCTAATACAATAGAATAGAAGAGGTTTCGATACAAGAAATATGATTCAAAAAAGTTTTATGCCAATTGCATGCTTGGTCAGTAATACTGATACTGATACCCAGTATCACTGAGCCAGTATATACTGAGTATACTGTTTACTCTATACTGAGTATTTGTTTTGACTATGACAAAGACCGCTTGTTACAGTTGAAAGATCTTAGTCTTGTTTTCCCATTTCTTATTGTGGTTTGATCATTGATTGTTGTTTCACGTGTTAATGTGAAATCTTTTTATACTAATACTCGTATGTTATGTACCATGTAGTGTACTATATGAATGTTTTTTTCTTTTCTCATTTCTTACTGTTGTTGACTTTTATTTCTCTTGTTTATTGTCAATTCTTATCATTTGTATGAATACATTGTTTTTGTCGTAATAGTGGAATTGAATGAGAAATGACCAAAACTGGATATCTACGAGTGTGTAAATAAAGTAGTGAGACTGGCAACGTCGCTTTCGATCTGGAACGCTGGAGACGCGTGGCCTTGAGTAGCGTCAGGTGCACGTGTGATGCGCCTCCAGTATGAATCTGAACTCGCCACAGTCATTTGTTTGTCCGTAGCTTTGGTTTTCGTGAAATGGTTTTTTATTGAGCGTTTTAAAAATGAGTGACCTCAAAGTTGAGCAGCGGTGTGCAATCAAATTTTGCTTCAGACTTGGACATAATGCAACCGAAACTTTAGAAAAACTTCAGGAGGCCTATGGAGAACGTGTTTTATCAAGGGCACAGGTTTTTCGGTGGTTTAAGGAATTTTCAGAAGGAAGAGAGTCGATTGAAGATGAACCACGAAGCGGAAGGCCTTCAAGTGCAAACACCGATGAAAATGTCAACAGAGTACGGAACCTTGTGCGTTCAGATCGACGCTTGACAGTCAGAATGATCGGGGAACAGTTGAATTTGAATCACACCTCCGTTCATCACATTTTGACCAATGAATTGGAGATGAGAAAAATTTGTGCGAAAATGGTTCCGAAAAACCTTTCCCAAGACCAAAAAGATCTCAGAAAGATTTTGGTTTTTGGCCAGTAAAAACATTCCTGTTGCTCCTCAGCCTCCTTATTCACCAGACTTGAGTCCTTGTGACTTTTTCCTCTTCCCGAGATTGAAAAATCACCTCAAGGGAACTCATTTCGGGACACTACAAAACATACAAACTGCTGTAACCGACCAGCTGAAGGCCATTCCAGAATCCGAGTTCCAGCAATGCTACAATGATTGGAAGGACCGTCTCCAGCGCTGTGTGGCTTCCGAAGGGAACTATTTTGAAGGTGACAATATCACATTGTAATTATATTTGAATAGAAAATTTAAAAAAAATCAGTCTCACTACTTTATTTACACACCTCGTATGATTGATGAAAATCACCACTCTTCCTTCCCACTATCCTCAGCCCCTTCACCAGATGTTTCTGCATCTGTGATTCAATTGGATTTCTGACTCTGACAAAGATCGCTTATTATGTTTTTTTCCCCCCTATTTCATATTACGGTTTGATCGTTGATTGTATTTTCTCGTATTTATATAAAATCTTGAAACTAGAAATGATGAAGTCTAATTTTTTTTTTTATTTTTGCAGGAAAACATTAACTTTCGAATTGGGTAGAATCTGACTTACTAAACTTTTTTTTTTTATTATTATTATTATTATTAATTATAAATTATAATATTTTATGAAATCTCAAATAGGCCAACTACTTAATGAATGATTTTGGTTGAATCGATTTTTTTTATTGTATAATATATAATTATTCAGGGAAATATAATTTAAGAAATAGACTAATATCAAGTGGATATTTTCAATCAACCACGGCTTTAGTAATACTTGAAAAACTGTTAAAATGAAATAACAAAAATATGGATTAAAATAATAGTTCAAACAGCCTATGTGACAACTTATCAAACGATTAGAAGGAAAAAATAAGTAGAAATAACAACACAACTCATATCAATATTTTGACCTGGTCGTCAGCAGGAGAAGGATAAAAAGAAGATGAGTTTTGGTCTTCTGGCAAAGAGCAAGCGCTGCTGTTTTCTAGCTTAGAAGCAATTATTTTCTTCTATTTCTTCTTTTCTTGATGACGGCTAGGTCAAAATATTGAAGTCAGTTGTGTTGTATCTAAATGTTGCCTTCTTTTATTCGTTTGATACTTCGATAATTGACTATATTGATAAACTATAATTGATTTGTTTATTATAAGATATACCCAGCTTATACATGTATATATATATATATATATATATATATATCAATGATCAAACCACAATAAGAAATGGGAAAACAAGACTAAGATCTTTCAACCGTAACAAGCGGTCTTCGTCAGAGTCAAAAACCCAACTGGGTTTAAAAACCCAACTTTAACCTGTTATTTAGTATTTATTGATTTTCAAGTTAGCCCTCATAAATGAACTTTGACATTTATGCTGTGAAACAGTATCTTGTCCAATAGAATCCTTGAAAATTGTTTAAAATAGATGGAAAAAGTATCTGAATACTTAAGATAGTACTGAATACCTATAAAATCTAGGAATATACTGTTATTCATTACCAAATATATTTGTATAACTCTATTAATATGCTATAAATATATTATAAAATTGATCTAACTGTAAACTCTATGAATATGCTGTTATTCATTACCAAATATATTGTAATTTTGAGTGACGCTATAAACTCTATGAATATACTATAAGTATAATATAAATTTGATCTAACTATAAGCTCTATGAATATACTGTTATTCATTACCAAATATATTTGTAATTTTGAGTGTCGCTACAAACTCTATGAATATGCTATAAATATATTATAAAATTGATCTAACTGTAAACTCAATGAATATACTGTTATTCATTACCAAATATATTGTAATTTTGAGTGACGCTATAAACTATGAATATACTATAAGTATAATATAAATTTGATCTAACTATAAACTCTATGAATATACTATAAGTATTATAAAAAATTTGATCCAACTATGAACTCTATGAATACACTATAAGTATAATATAAATTTGATCTAACTATAAACTCTTTGAATATACTATAAGTATAACATAAATTTGATCTAACTATAAACTCTATGAATATACTATAAGTATAATATAAATTTGATCTAACTATAAACTCTATGAATATACTATAAGTATAACATAAATTTGATCTAACTATAAACTCTATGAATATACTATAAGTATAATATAAATTTGATCTAACTATAAACTCTATGAATATACTATAAGTATAACATAATTTGATCTAACTATAAACTCTATGAATATACTATAAGTATAATATAAATTTGATCTAACTATAAACTCTATGAATATACTATAAGTATAATATAAATTTGATCTAACTATAAACTCTATGAATATACTATAAGTATAATATAAATTTGATCTAACTATAAACTCTATGAATATACTATAAGTATAACATAAATTTGATCTAACTATAAACTCTATGAATATACTATAAGTATAATATAAATTTGATCTAACTATAAACTCTATGAATATACTATAAGTATAATATAAATTTGATCTAACTATAAACTCTATGAATATACTATAAGTATATATAAATTTGATCTAACTATAAACTCTATGAATATACTATAAGTATAATATAAATTTGAACTAACTATAAAACTCTATGAATATACTATAAGTATATATATAATTTGAACTACTGTAAACTCTATGAATATACTATAAGTATAATATAAATTTGATCTAACTATAAACTCTATGAATAAACTATAAGTATAATATAATTTGAACTAACTATAAACTCTATGAATATACTATAAGTATAATATAAATTTGAACTAACTGTAAACTCTATGAATATACTATAAGTATAATATAAATTTGATCTAACTATAAACTCTATGAATATACTATAAGTATAATATAAATTTGAACTAACTGTAAACTCTATGAATATACTATAAGTATAATATAAATTGATCTAACTATAAACTCTATGAATATACTATAAGTATAATATAAATTTTATCTAACTATAAAGTCTATGAATATACTATTATTCATTACCAAATATATTTGTAATTTTGGGTCACACTATAAAGTATGTAAATGTATTGGTATAAATAATTTGAAGCCGAATAAATTTGTAAATATATTGGTATAACTAAATTATAAAGTATAATATAGAAAAACGACGAACATATTAAAATGTACGTATATCTCGGTTTTGACCAGCCTGTTTTGCCCACTTTAGCTTATTTTTTTCATCGTCTTCTCCTGATTATGAACTGTTTATCGAAATATTTAAATGATTCTCTTCTCATATCTTACGTAAGCCTACTAATACTATCAGAAAAAACAGAGTGATTTGGACGTCGCTGTTGTCATACTTGCTCTTTTATTAAACGCAGGTATTCCTTCACTTATTTTTTCAATAAGAACTCCTTGTCGACTATAAGTCGCTATGAGTTTCTTTTGCTAAGTGTGACTGATGATGAAATATTGAAAGAAGCCATTTATTAATAGTGTTTTTTTTTGTACTTACCATCATATGTATATACACAGTTCAATGTACATAAAGAAACGTAGAGAAATTAAAAACACACACTTACAGTCTCTAATTTTCGGTTGAACTGTCTTCAGGAGAGATAAGAAAGGGAAACCAAGCACCCTGGTACAGAGACGTGTTTTTAATTTCTCTACGTTTCTTTATGTACATTGAACTGTATTTGTCCATTTCGGATCGTATATTCATCAAAAAAGTATATATATATATATATACTAGCAAACGTACCCGTCTTTGACGGAATCAAAAATTCTATTATACTTGGTATTCCAAAATATCAATTATAGTATTATACTAATACTACAATTAGAAGTTATAGAATAGTAGAAAATACCATTATTAGTACAGTGCTAAAAAAAAGCCTCTGTATACAAAGATTAGATTTTAAGTTAGACATACACAAATCTACAATCAATGTTTCAGCTTTATATGTCTTATGGTAGCAATATTTTGTGGACAAACCGACAGACAGAAATTATTCTAAGGGTACATGTGGCTACTCTGAAGTATGAAACGTAAAGAAAACTTGAAATGAGTTAGTTCTAATTAACGTGCTCCCAGTCAAAAGCTAGCACGCAAGCCACTGGGCTACTCTGGTTCCATACCTTACTTTATTACCAGTGTTTATATTACGCAAATATTAAATTAAAAAAAAATATTTTTGTTGTGTTTATTTATAATACATTTGCACTACTGTCATCGGCGAGCAAGCAAGCTACTGGCAACCCTGGCTAGATCCCTTTACTTTATTACCATCTTTTATATTATCCACATTTTAAATTCAAAAAAATATTTGTTTGTTACATTTATTTATAATACATTTGCACTACTGTCATCGGCGATCACGCAAGCCACTGGGCTACTCTGGTCCCATACCTTACATTATTACCAGTGTATTTATTAAGCAAATATTAAATTAAAAAAAAGTTGACAGTTATATATAATACATAGCAAACGTACCCGTCTTTGACGGAATCAGAAGTTCCTGTTTTGGTTTATTGCCGTGTGCCTATTGCCTTTCGGCTATACCACGGAGGAATCAGAAGTTCCGTCATTTTTGGTATTTCAAAATGTCATTAGAAATTATAGAATAGTAGAAAATACCATTATTACTACAGTGTTAAACAAATGCCTCCAGCTTATACACTACATTAGCTGTCTGTCCTTCAGGTTCATGGTAGAAGAAAGAGTTGAAACCTCTGACCGTTGAGCATGTAAACTACATTTGACCATGTGAGAAAAACTTGGTTTTGCTACCTTGTATTCCTGCGTTAGATGAAGTCTCCCTTTGCGACTTAGTTAACGTCATTGCGAAATAGACTCTGACCCGACTTTGCAATCATTTCAACGTAAACAGACAGTGGCTCGGAATCAATGGTATGTGAAGTATACACACAGACTCCCCAATACCACATCCAGTCATTATGTCCGCCTCTATGGCATATCTGTGTAGAGCACGAACTCAGAGTCGTGTCCCGTTGCACAGTTTTGGGGCACTCATGTTTCGTAACATGAAATTTGTTACTGCTACTAAATTGTAGCATGATTGGTGCTCTACTTTAAGTTTTTACTCATGAGCAGGCAGTCCAGGAGAAATAAATTCAGAGTCAAGAAATTCAATTAGATAATGAACTGCTTCTTCGTCACTAATCCAATCTCTTTACTGACTTGTAAGTTCTTTCCTCGGCTTCATATAGCGTAAGAACTTGTTTGTTGATTTTTCCTCCCTGTTCATATTAAGAGTTGAGAATTGCTCGTTTACAAAACATTTATTCTCAATAGATAGTACATCCTTAACTCTGTGAAACACCATTTCAATGATGTCAAATACGCAATATATTCATATGCTCAATTGAAATTAAAATCAACTAACAATACCTACTTGCCACACCTGTGTATTTTCAAAACAAACTTGTCTGTGAAGTTAGGAAAATACAGCTAAAAGCGCCATAACTTCGCTTCTGTACTGAATTAATAATCTATTTAGAGCCCATATTTTAAGTTAGGCTCACACAAATCCAGTGTCAATGTTTCAGCTCGCTATGTCTTATGGTGGCTGAGTTTACTTGTGACAAACATTTTTGCGTTAAACGTCCATAACTTCACTTCTACGTTGAATTTCCAATCAATTCATAGCCTATATTTTAAGTTAGACCTACACAAATCTACTGTAAAAGTTTCAGCTTTATATGTCTTATGGTAGCTGAGTTTACCTGTGACAAAGTTTTGCGGACAAACCGACAAACCGACAGAAATTTTTCTAAGGGTGGATTCGGTTTCTCCAATGTATGAAACGTAAAGAAAACTTGAAATGAGTCAGTTCTAAGCAATGTACAGACAAAATCATTATTTTATTTATAAAGATATATCAATAATCAAACAACAGTATGAAATGGGAAAATAAGACTAATATCGTTCAACCGTAACAAGCGGTCAACGTCAGAGTCAAAACCCAAGGGTTCGGTAGTTCGGTTTTTGACACTGACGAAGACCACTTGTTCCGTTTGAAAGATCCTAGTCTTGTTTTCCCATTTCATATTGTGGTTTGATAATTGATTGTTACTTCATCTGTTTATGAATATATATGTATATATATATATATATATATATATACACCGCCGCCCTGCCTTTCTGCGGGACTCTTCGCTCTTCACACCTCCTGATGACGACGATGGTCGAAATATCGATGTGAGTTATGTCTGTGTCTTTCTGTGTGTTTCCTTCGTTTTGAATTTATTTTATATATATATATATATATATATATGATCAAACCACAATAAGAAATGGGAAAACATCAGTTGGGTTTTTGACTCTGACGAAGACCGCTTGTTACGTTTGAAAGATCTTAGTCTTGTTTTCCCATTTCTTATTGTGGTTTGATCATTGATTGTTATTTCATGTGTTTATGTGAAATCTTTATATATATCAATGATCAAACCACAGTATGAAATGGGAAAAAAAGATTAATATCTTTCAACTATAACAAGTGGTCTTCGTCAGAGTCAAAACCCATATTTTGGGTTTTGACTCTGACTGTTATTATAAGACAGTCAGAAAATTTCTGTATACATTACCACTTCCTTCACCTTACAGTTTGAAGTAGTTATATTGTATTATAATAATACTAAAAATAAGAAATTTACTGAATTTTGGTAGATTAAGGTAGAATTTTTTCTAATATTAAAATAAATTAAATAAATTCATGAAACTTGGACGTGATTAGGAATTTTTTTTTATAAAATTTTAAGTTTTGTTTTTTACTATTAATATAATTTTTAAAAAAAAGATTATTTTTCTTTTTGATAAATATGAATAATAATTCGTTATTATAAGGAAACATATTATTATTATTATTTACTAATAGATGTATTACATGTCCTAAATCGTCCAGGAGTTAGGTCAATCTCGATTATAAGTCGGTTTTCAAAAAAAAAAATATAAAAATAAAGAAAAATATGGCTTACGTCATATATTCAACTTAACGTGTTTACTACAAATATTGGAATCATAATATCTTTAGAAATCTAATATAATCACATGAAATCATATTATTATTTTGTAAATAAAAATAAAAGCACATAAAATAATGTTCTGTGTTTATGTTTAACGCCAAAAGAAGGTTTCTCGTTTATATCATATCAAATCACATTCATAGACAATGCATTCTTGATGTACAGTAAACATCAAATTGTAAGCTATTTAGAGCATTTTTTTTTTTTGCTTACTATTCAATGTTAAAAGTAAATGTTATGTATTTGTAAGCTTACAATAGATATTGTTAGTCTTATTTTATTAAAAAATGCATTCATGAATAAAGTATTATATTGAACTAGGAAAGGTTATTTTAGGTTTAGTCTAAAGACTAGTTGATCCGACTTATGTTTGAATCAACCTCTTATGGTTTTAGTTAACGACTTTGGGTTAAGTATATTTATATATATATATATATATATATATCCTGAATTGTTTTCTTGACCCAATATTTATAAGATGTAACTTTTTTTTTTTTGAGGTTTGAGGTCCAATGATTTAAACTAGTCCTTTTGCCGACGTTTCGACATATATTTATGTCATCTTCAGGGCTACAACATGATTGTTTTACAATTAGCACTACTATTACTACTATTTGGTAATTTGTTACATTTTAATCTGCACAGAAACAAAGAGGAAATTTATTGATAAATCAGTTATTACGACTATGGATTATTGTGTTGTACATTAACATAAGGATTTTGTTATAGTTATTCTATTGCTTTAGAATTATTGCATAAGAACCTCCCAGAAAACAAATAGTAACCATCATGAAACAGTGTTAAATAAGAATGCTGCAACATAAACAGATTTCCAAGGTAATCAAATAATGATCTCTTTACTTATGCAATAATTCTAAAGCAATAGAATAACTATAACAAAATCCTTATGTTAATGTACAACAAAATAATCCATAGTCGTAATAACTGATTTATCAATAAATTTCCTCTTTGTTTCTGTGCAGATTAAAATGTAACAAATTACCAAATAGTAGTAGTAGTAGTGCTAATTATAAAACAATCATGTTGTAGCCCTGAAGATGACATAAATATATGTCGAAACGTCGGCAAAAGGACTAGTTTAAATCATTGGACCTCAAACCTCAAAAAAAAAAGGTTACATCTTATATATATATATATATATATATATATATATATATATATATATATATATATATATATATATATATATATTGGTATACTTTGGGAGCAGACCTTCTTTTAAACATACCTCATTAAAGATCTTTAATGAAGCATTCGAAACTTGAAAAGGTATGTAGGAAACATACTAAACTTAATGTTGGCAAGATCTTTAATGAGGTATATATATATATATATATATATATATATATATATATATATATATATATAATATATATATATATATGATCAAACCACAATAAGAAAATGGGAAAACAAGACTATGATCTTTCAACCGTAACAAGCGGTCTTCGTCAGAGTTAAAAACCCAACTTAGTTGGGTTTTAAAAAAACTCAGTTGGGTTTTTGACTCTGACGAAGACCGCTTGTTACGGTTGAAAGATCTTAGTCTCGTTTTCCCATTTTCTTATTGTGGTTTGATCATTGATTGTTATTTCACGCGTTTATGTAAAATCTTTATATATATATATATAGTAGGTGTGTTCTCTAATCGGAGTTCGGTCAATTTTACAGGGATAAAAAATCAAACTCTCGTTGCCAACGTTTCGGTTTTATTTACGAGTAAAACCTTTTTCATATACAGAAGTAAGAATTTTTTAACTAAGAAAATGAAATTTACATTATTTAAAGGAACAACAATGTTAACCGGACAAAACCTTCGACTAGACATTGTTCCTTTGTTGTTCCTTTAAATAATGTAAACTTCATTTACTTAGTTAAAAAATTCTTAATTCTGCATATCAAAAAGGTTTTAAATAAAACTGAAACGTTCGCAACGAGAGTTTGATTTTTTATCCTTGAAAACTGACCGAACCCCTATTAGAGAACACACCTATTCTATCAAACGGTCGATGTATTATTGAATCTGTTATATATATATATATATATATATATATGTATATATGTATATTAGTGTGTATTGGCAGCAGATTTTCTTGTAAACATATTTTATTAAAGTAGACGGCAGCTTCCGCATTTACGACTTTTTTGCTCGTTTTCTCTAGTTTTCTTACTAGTTTTTTCTGGAAAATTTTATTGTGTGAATTTAATCTGTTTAATAATGATATACCTGAAGATGATTTCTGAAAAAATCGAAAGCTTGTAAGTGTAAAAATATAATATTATTGATTAAGCTAAAACATTATTTCTTTGATGTCTCTGGGACAACTCCTCCATGAAATCACTCCCTACCAGAAAAAACTAGTAAGAAAACTAGAGAAAACGAGCAAAAAAGTCGTAAATGCGGAAGCTGCCGTCTACTTATAAATAATATATATATATATATATATATATATATATATATAGTTAACACATGAAAGAGAAAAAACAAATAAAGACACACACAAAAGACTCACAACGATATTTCGACAGTCGTCGTCATCGGGTAGAAGTAGTCCCTTTGAGTAGCTGAAGCTAACTCATATATATATATATATATAAACATTTCACATAAACACGTGAAACAACAATCAATGATCAAACCACAATAAGAAATGGGAAAACAAGACTAAGATCTTTCAACCGTAACAAGCGGTCTTCGTCAGAGTCAAAAACCCAACTGACAGTTGGGTTTTTGACTCTGACGAAGACCGCTTGTTACGGTTGAAAGATCTTAGTCTTGTTTTCCCATTTCTTATTGTGGTTTGATCATTGATATATATATATATATATATATTCACTTAATAAACGGAAAGACGATCCAAACTAGACACAATAACAGATCAAAATTGAAGATAGGTAGCACACAAAGTATTGGTAGGTAGCACATCAAGTTTTGACGATTTTCACACAAATATTATAAAAATGAAAATTTTATCCAATTCAGCAGATTTATTCTATTAATTTTCACCTTTGACTATACTCTCTCGAATACTATAAACTATAAAATTGAAAAATTTTATTGAATTCCAGTTCAGCAAACCTACGATATTACTCATCAAGTTTTGACGATTTTCACACAAATATTCTAAAAATGACAATTTTATCAAATTCAGCAGATTTCTTCTATTACTTTTCACTTTTGGCCATTCTCTCTCGAATACTATGAATTATAAGAATGAAAAATTTTATCGAATTCCATTTCAGCAAACCTACGATATTACTCATCAAGTTTTGACGATTTTCACACAAATATTCTAAAAATGACAATTTTATCAAATTCAGCAGATTTATTCTATTAATTTTCACCTTTGACTATTCTCTCTCGAATACTATAAACTATAAAATTGAAAAATTTTATTGAATTCCAGTTCAGCAAACCTAGCATATTACTCATCAAGTTTTGAGGATTTTCACACAAATATTCTAAAAATGACAATTTTATCAAATTCAGCAGATTTATTCTATTAATTTTCACTTTTGACTATTCTCTCTCGAATACTATAAACTATAAAATTGAAAAATTTTATGGAATTCCAGTTCAACAACCTACGATATTACTCATCACGTTTTGACGATTTTCACACAAATATTATAAAAATGAAAATTTTATCCAATTCAGCAGATTTATTCTATTAATTTTCACCTTTGGCTATTCTCTCTCGAATACTATAAACTATAAAATTGAAAAATTTTTAACGAAATCCAGTTAAGCAAACCTACTACTAAATTGACGATTTTCACACAAATATTCTAAAAATGACAATTTTATCCAATTCAGCAGATTTATTCTATTAATTTTCACTTTTGACTATTCTCTCTCGAATACTATAAACTATAAAATTGAAAAATTTTATGGAATTCCAGTTCAACAACCTACGATATTACTCATCACGTTTTGACGATTTTCACACAAATATTATAAAAATGACAATTTTATCCAATTCAGCAGATTTATTCTATTAATTTTCACTTTTGACTATTCTCTCTCGAATACTATAAACTATAAAATTGAAAAATTTTATTGAATTCCAGTTCAGCAAACCTAGGATATTACTCATCAAGTTTTGACGATTTTCACACAAATATTCTAAAAATGACAATTTTATCCAATTCAGCAAATTTATTCTATTAATTTTCACTTTTGACTATTCTCTCTCGAATACTATAAACTATAAAATTGAAAAATTTTATGGAATTCCAGTTCAACAACCTACGATATTACTCATCACGTTTTGACGATTTTCACACAAATATTATAAAAATGACAATTTTATCAAATTCAGCAGATTTATTCTATTACTTTTCACTTTTGGCTATTATCTCTCGAATACTATGAATTATAAGAATGAAAAATTTTATCGAATTCCAGTTCAGCAAACCTACGATATTACTCATCAATTTTAACGATTTTCACACAAATATTCTAAAAATGACAATTTTATCAAATTCAGCAGATTTATTCTATTATTTTTCACCTTTGACTATTCTCTCACGAATACTATGAAAATGTGAAATTTTATCCAGTTCAGCAAACTTACCATATTTCTTGTCGCATATTGTTAGAAATGTTAGAATTGTTAATCAAAATTTAGGACTCCCAATGTAGAATTATCCATAAAACAAATAACTGGTAAACATATTACGTTATGACCCACTAGGGGACCGGTTTAAACAATAAAAAAAAAATCAGGATAAAACTGACCCATTAAACATATATTAATATGACCTCATCTCTTACGTTATTTTAAACATTTTTTGGGTAAATTTGTTTAGTTATAATAACTAAATATATATAATGATATTTTACATGATATTGTTTTCCTTTATGTTTAAAATAATATAATTGCCCATATTATTTTTTTTTATTTTTTATTTTATAATTTATGAATAATTATTTATCATCACACAAATATTCTCTACAGACAATGAGCTGATAACAGTTTACTCTATTTTTTCGTTTTTCTTTTTTTATTTGTTATTCTTTTCCACTGTTTTGTAAATGATTTTGAAGTGAATAAATTAATATTAATTTGATTTGTTTTCTAAGCGTTTTGGTTTATTATTATTATTAACGTTTAACTAGGTGGTCAGGCTAGCTCAGTGGTTACGTGCTCGTCTCTGAACTGATAGGACTGGGGTTCGATCCTCACCTGGCCCTCGATTTATTCACGCAGGAGGTGAATAAATCTGAGCGCGTCGTCCCTCGGAGAAGGACGTTAAAAACCGTCGGTCCCCGAGCCTGTACGATGTCAGGTACTCGTTAAAGATCCCCTACTCTAAATACATTTGAGTTAGGCAAAATTTAGTACTCCCAATGTATAATCAATCTTCATTGTGTGGTATCACAAAGGGCCAATGCTCGGCGTACGTGTGTTCCCTTGTGGAACTGCCACTGCAACCGAGCCTAACCTAACGTTTAACTAATTATTATAAAGTTGCTCAGTGGTAAATGTACTCGCCTCTCAACGAGATGAAGGTTCAATCGAAAATTTAAGACAGTAAGTGTGTTTGTTCCTTACTTCTGTGTTTATGATTCGCCGTGAAATGTTTGTTGTCCTTTTGGATCGTTTTGCTGTTTACAATATATATATATATATATATATATATAATAAAGATTTCACATAAACACGTGAAACAACAATCAATGATCAAACCACAATAAGAAATGGGAAAACAAGACTAAGATCTTTCAACCGTAACAAGCGGTCTTCGTCAGAGTCAAAAACCCAACTGATATATTTATATATATATAAATTCACATAAGGGGTTATTGAGGACTTTGGTCATAAAACATACAACTCCTGATCAGCAGCCGACGTTTCGCCAAAAGTTGTTTGGCATTTTCAAGGCTAAAAAACAATTTATTAAACGACATAAGTTAAGCAAGATAAATACATCATCGGACACCATCCAACAGAAAACAAACGACACAAACAACAATTTTAGCCTTGAAAATTCCAAACAACTTTTGGCGAAACGTCGGCTCATGATCAGGAGTTGTATGTTTTATGACCAAAATCCTCATTAACCACTTATGTGAATTTGAAATATCAGTGGTCGAGAAACTACATCAATATATATATATATATATATATATATATATATAATATATATATATATATTGCAGGTTCTTGTTGCTTTTATGAATGTTATTTTAGTTAAAGTATTAAAAATAACAAATCAGTTAGACTTGTCATACTTATTCTATTCGGAGACCGTTCAAGATTTTTGATTTTGCAATTTTCTTATATTCGTATAAAAGATTAATAAGAAACATGAAAACTACTGGTTTATATTTTTGTTTTTTTTTTACAAAAAAATTTTGATTTACTTCAATAAACTATATTATTCGATACACGGTAAAGCCTTGAAGAAAAAAAAAAGATATATGATGTTTATAAGGAAAAGGAAAAATTTCCATTTCAATACAAATGTATCCTTGAAATTCTATACGTGTTCCCATAACGAGTCCGTTTTACAAGATACCTTCATTCTGTCTTTCTTTTTTTTTTTTTGCTTTGTTTTGTGGTTTACCTTGTTGTACTTATTGAGAATTCTCTGTACGCTAATGGTCTTAAATCACAAGTTACAAAGGAATTTCATTGAACGTGACTGAAATGATTCTATAGCAGATTTATTTTGTTTGCTCTAATTCATATTAGTTCTATAATTTATATATATATATATACAATTAAAAGAAACGGTCCAGCGGACTTTTTTAAAATAAAATAAATTCATAACGAAGGAAACACACAGAAAGACTCAGACATAACTCACATCGATATTTCGACCATCGTCGTCATCAGGAGGTGCGAAGAGCGAAGAGTCCCGCAGGGACCGCCCTGTAGTACCGCCCTGTCTTCCTGCGGGACTCTTCGCTCTTCGCACCTCCTGATGACGACGATGGTCGAAATATCGATGTGAGTTATGTCTGTGTCTTTCTGTGTGTTTCCTTCGTTTTGAATTTATATATATATATATATATATATATGAATAATAAACAAAATAACACTTGATATAATAGATGGATTAATTTACCACAATGAAAACAGTTTTTGAAACAATGCTCTAACTCTACAAATTAGATGAAGTTTTGATTATCGGGATAATTAAACAGATGAAGACTTCATCATTAAATACATTCAGGGTTGCCATCAATTTTGGAAATTTCAATCAGCCAAGTTAACAAGTATTTATTGTTTTTTTTAGTTCACTTGGTCTCCGAAGATGTGTTAACGAAAGGCCTTAGAGCATTGTTTCAAAAATTATTTCATTGTGGTAAATTAATCCATCTATTATATCAAGTGTTATTTTGATTATTATTCACATATATATATATATACACTTTTTAGATGAAAATACGATCCGAAACGAACAAATACAGTTCAATGTACATAAAGAAACGTAGAGAAATTAAAAACACACACTTACGGTCTCTAATTTTCGGTTGAACCGTCTTCAGGAAAGAAGTCTCAGTCGAAAATTAGAGACTGTAAGTGTGTGTTTTTAATTTCTCTACGTTTGTTTATGTACATTGAACTGTATATATATATATAACAATCCCAAAATTAAATATAGGTAGTACACAAAGTAAAGAAACACACCTACAAACTCAAATTTTCGGCAATCTGTCTTCAGGAGAAAAGAGAAAGGAAGACCAAGCACGTTGGTCGACGCAACGGCTAGTAACCCATATGCTATATGGGTTACTAGTTATTCGTGAGTGTTAGTCCTTTTTCTTGTGTTCTCTAGCTGTAACTTTAATTATATATGTATATATATATATATATATATATATATATATATATATATATATGTTCGACCACAATATGAAATGGAAAAACAAGACTAAGATCTTTCAACTGAAACAAGTGGTATTCGTCAGAGTCAAAAACCTAACTGACTCTGACGAAGACCGGTTGTTACGGTTGAAAGATCTTAGTATTGTTTTCCCATTTAATATTGTGGTTTGATCATTCATTGTTATTTGACGTGTTTATATGAAATCTTTGTATATATACATATATATATATATATATATATATATAATGATTTGACAATTATCACGTGAAATAATAATCAATGTTGAAACCATAATAAAAAATGAGAAAAAAGACTAAGACTTTTCAACCCTAACAAGCGGTCTTCGTCAGAGTCAGAAACCCATCTGTTACCGAACTCTGTTGGGTTTTTGACTCTGACGAGGACCGCTTGTTACGGTTGATAGATGTTAGTCTTTTTTTCCTAATTCATATTATGGTTTGATCATTGTTATTTCACGTGTTTATGTGATAATATTTTTATATATATATAGTTGGCTTCAGGTACTCAAAGATTCTACTTCTGCCTGATGACGACGAATGTCGAAATATCGTTGTGAGTCTTTTTTGTGTTTGTTTTATCTGTTTTTCTCTTCTTCTTTTGCTCTCTCTCTCTCTGTCTCTCTCTCTCTCTCTCTCTCTCTCTCTCTCTCTCTCTCCTCTCTCTTCTTATATATATATATATATATATATATATATATATATATATATTTACATTTAATATTTATTTATGTATATATATATATATATATATATATATATATTCGGAAATACGATGCGAAACAGACAAATTTGGTTCAGTGTAGGGAAATAAATATAGAGAAATTAAAAGCACACACTTACAGTATTTAATTTACGGTTTGAACCGTCTTCAGGAGTGATAAGAGAGGGAAATCAACCGCGCGGTTCAGAGACGTTCAGAGACTGGTTCACAGTCTCCTACCGTCTCTGAACCAGTGCACTTGGTTTGCCTATCTTATCTCTCCTGAAGACGGTTCAAACCGAAAATTATAGACCGCAAGTGTGTTCTTTTAATTTCTCTGTTTCTTTTTCTACATTGAAATATATATATTAGTGTATTTGGGGAGCAGGCCTTCATCTATACAAGTTTTGTTAAAACCTATGCCTATTTCTAATTTCACTCTTTTTCGGGTTAATTTTTCCATTCTTCTGAGTTCTGGCTTCCGAGAGTTCGGGACTAGATATATCAGTTCTCCAAGAGTTCAGGACTAGATATATCAGTTCTCCATAAAAATTATGGAGAACTGATATATCTAGTCCCGAACTCTCGGAAGCCAGAACTCAGAAGAATGGAAAAATTAACCCGAAAAAGAGTGAAATTAGAAATAGGCATAGGTTTTATTTAATAAAACTTGTATATATATATATATATATATATATATAATATATAATTAAAGTTACAGCTAGAGAACACAAGAAAAAAGACGAACACTCACGAATCTCGATAATTATATATATATATATATATTAATATATAATATATCGATAATATATATATATATATATATATATATATATTAGTATAAATAGGGAGCAGACCTTCTTTTATACAAATCAATGTACATATTAATGGCCAACCAGTGTTTTGCTCAAATAATTCACCAACTAAATCAAGACGATTTGAAATTATCAAGAAAATATGAAAAACTGCTCAAAAGAAAAGTATGTTTGATTAAGGCAATTCAGTTCAACACAATTTATATATATATATATATATATATGGTATATATGTCCAGTGTGTTTCTGATCCTAACTATCACGATAACATTGTTCTAATGGTAATATGATTCCTCACCTTAATGCTATAATACATGAATTTAAATTTTAACAATTAAAATGATATATATGTAAATAATACAGATTCCAGTTGATCAAAGTAATATTTTGTATTGGAAAAAGGTTTAGTTGAATATTTAATTACTAATAATTAGTTATTAACTAATTCGATGCTTCACAATAAAAGGTAAAACTTGTTCACTATTCATTGATATAAATTTTTATTTTCCAATTACATCTGTAACAGGTATAAATACAAATATTTTATTTATGTGGTTATAATAGAAATTGATTAATTTTTAAGTAATATGTAAATAAATTTCTTTATATATATTATATATATGTATTTTGATGAAAATATACAATTAGAAGTTTTTTATATACAGTCGAATCCGGTTAATTGGGACACATCGGGACCGAGGCGTTTTGTCCCAATTAAACGAATTTCACTTTTTTTTTTAAATTCATTTGATTGGTTTTAGGAACAATGCCATTAAGCATCGGAAGGGGGGGGGTTTGCCGCTGCACTGGCTCGGATGGAAAAGATAGCAAATGTGAACATGAGGCAGCTGCGGATTTTTAAAACACGGGTATCGGGTTCAGAAAGAAGCCGCCTTTCTGGCTTTCCTGGGATTTAGAATGGGGTGGTGTTTGTTTTGCCCCTGCACCGCCTCGGTTAAACCGGAACTCAGTTAAAACATACTCGGTTAATCAGGACTCTACTGTACTAAAATCTTAAATTTACTGTCCCAATTAAGCGGAATGTTGTCCCAATTAAACATACAAATTTACAATTGTAGTTCATAGTTTGGTTTCTGTTCTTTGAGATTTGTCCCAAATAAGCGGCTGTCCCAATTTAGCAGTGTCCCAATTAAGCGGAATCCACTGTACTTTTACTTAAGCTCCTATTGTTATAATGAAATAGTTGTTTCTTTATTGGTTAAAATTGCTCTTTGTAAAATTTTCTTTTTATTATAATTTTAATTTTTTTAAAATTATTATTTTTTTTTTAAATATTATTCGCTAGTATTATGAATTAGGCATCCCGTGTTTTATTCTGTCCGTGTTCGAAATGGAACTTTTGGTGTTTTTGCTGGATCCAGGGGAAACAAGTTTTTCTATAGTTTGTAGACTGTTTCGAAGCATATATGGTACCTCTGTACAGCAAAGTTGTCTGACAGTCAGCCAGCAGGTAGAACAGTAGTTGTTTCCTCTTCTTTGCTGAATCTGCACAAATCAACATTAATTTATTTATTAATATTAATTATTAATTATTAATATTAATTAATATTAATTATTAACATATATATTTTTTAAGTATATATATATATATATATATATATATATATTA
Source organism: Hermatobates lingyangjiaoensis (assembly GCA_026182355.1). Lineage (NCBI taxonomy): Eukaryota > Metazoa > Arthropoda > Insecta > Hemiptera > Hermatobatidae > Hermatobates > Hermatobates lingyangjiaoensis. The sequence continues at coordinate 54,648 of JAPFBL010000801.1, forward strand.
TATTTATGTATGCTGTACGGCGGAGGCGGCCAAGCGTACGAGGAGAACGAAGAGGAAAGCTGGTTCTCCATACACCCACAACAATAGAAACTACAGAAAACACCAACAACCAGTATCTAATGAAAACCACTAAGCAAGATAGGAAACACCAAATTCGACGAGGTACACTTTCAAGCAAGGACGCCAAGACCTTCATCCAACTCTATTGGAAATTAAGTAGCGACTGTGAGCCCTCCCCTGGAGTGAAGTCTGAGGCGGCTAAGCAAACGGAGTGTGCTAAGGAGAAAGGTGTTTAACGAAAAAACACCCACAACCAATAAGAAGTGTCGAAAGTAATATGCAACAGGGATTGGCTCGTCTTTTTCAATATATATATTTATAAATATTGATAAAAGTATCGACCGTGGAATAGAAACACAACTAAAGTTTATCGGGACTCGGTCAATTCTTCAGGTTCAAATTAAACTCTCATTGCCAACGTTTCGGTCTTTATTTAAAACCTTTTTTATAGGCAGAAGTATACATTTAGAAACATAGAAACAGAATTAGTAGTCATTATGTAGTCATTCAGACCACAGTTGTTAAAATCCACATACTATTTTTCTTTGTAAAATAATTTGTAATGTAATACTTAGTTTTTCTGTTTCAAAATTTTTTATTCTGCCTATGAAAATGGTTTTAAATAAAGACCGAAACGTTGGAAATGAGAGTTTATTTTGAACCTGAAGAACTGACCGAGTCCCGATAAACTATAATTTTGTTTATAATAATATATAACAGATTCAATAACATATCGACCGTTTGATATAATAGGTGTGTTCTCTAATCGGGGTTCGGTCAATTTTCCAGGATAAAAAATTAAACTCTCGTTGCCAACGTTTCGGTTTTATTTAAAACCTTTTTCATAGGCTGAAGTAAGAATTTTTAGGCAGTCTAGTCGAAGGTTTTGTCCGGTTAACATTGCTGTTCCTTTAAATAATGTAAATTTCATTTTCTTAGTTAAAAAATTATTACTTCTGCCTATGAAAAAGGTTTTAAATAAAACCGAAACGTTAGCAACGAGAGTTTAATTTTTTATCCTGGAAAATTGACCGAACCCTGATTAGAGAACACGCCTATAATAATATATATAAACAACACTGAATTATCAATGATAGGACATATATATAACTAAAAAAGATAAATCGGGATGCGGTCAATTTCTTCCTCTTCCAATCAAACTCTCATTGCCGACGTTTCGATTTTATTCAAAATCTTTTTCAAAAGCAAAAGTAGGAATATTTGAAAATGAACGTACTACCGTAATGAACGTAACAAATTACATGACTAAAACAATATGGAAGGTTAAACTATTCTCTTCCATAAAGATTAAACTATTAAAATAGTTTAACCTTCCATATTGTTTTAATCATGTATTTTATAATAGTTTGTTCATTTTCAAATATTCCTTATTTCGCCTTTGAAAAAGATTTTGAACAAAATCGAAACGTCGGCAATGAGAGTTTGATTGAAAGTTGAAGAAAATTGACCAGGAATAGGTAAATTTAACCTTCCATATTGTTTACTAACACTAAACCATCCAGTTTAACCTTCCATATTAGACACGTAATTTCTAATAGTTCGCTTATTTTCAAATATTCCCTACTTTTGCCTCAGAAAAAGATTTTGAATAAAATCGAAACGTCAGCAATAAGAGTTTGATTAGTAATGGAAGAAATTGACCGCATCCCGATTTACCGTTTTTGGTTATATATAATAATGTATAATAAATTTAAATCTGTCATATAATAATATATTATATAAATACCTTATGTTTCAGAATCCAAAATCATCCATAATTTTAAAGTTTATAAATAATTACTCTAAGAAAATATTCATTCTATATACACTTTCTAATTTTCTCAAAAAATTTCCGATAAGCTAATAATAAATATACGCTATTTTTTGAACTAATAAACTGAAAATATTTAAATGTTAAAATTGTTATAAATTTTATTGAATTAAGCTGAGTACAGATGTTTTTTTTTAACTTGCTGAAAATTTTAGAGTAATTTACTTATTAAGTTTATGTATAACAATTATTTTCTTGATAGTTAAGTATGACTTTATTTATCATTTATTAATTGTGTATTACATATTGATATATAATATTTATATATTATGTATTAATTATATTGTGGCGGTCGTAGAAGTGAACCTGCCGAGTTCACCTACTCGTGGTAGGAATACCAACTTGTTAGTGAGTTTATATTTATTTATTTATTTATTTGTTGAGGGTGATTGTAGTACAGCGTCTTAAGAATTATTGTACCTTCCCCCCCTTCTGTACTATAGTACCCCAGTTAGCTTCAACGCCTCCAAGAAGCTCAGCACTTTTCCTGGGTCCAACGGTAAAAGCTCTTCTATGGTTTTGTTGAGTGTCCCGAAGATAATCAGACAATCAGCCAGTAGATGTAGGGGTGTTTCTTCCCCAACCTTGCAGAACCTGCACAAACCATCATTGCTAATGACCATTTTCCAAAGATGGCCATTAAGATGCAGTGACCCGTTAGAAAACCGGTTAAAATCCTTAAATTGTTCCTGCTCCTTTCCATACAATCCAAGATTTGCCTATTATCAAACATATTGAGAAGTATCTTTGATTGTCTGTGTCCTTGAGGATAATCCCAGTATTGCTTCCTGTTTTCTCTATCCTCTTTCCTAAGGAGTTCTTGTATAGTGTGTTGTCCTATACCACAGTATGGTTCTAGACCCATATGCGGTTTAGGTTTAGATCTAAGATTTAGGTTTATTAGGTTGATATCTGAGCAGCCTCCCTCGCAAGTTCATCTGCTCGTTCATTTCCCTCTACTCCTGCATGTCCTGGCACTCAGTAGAGAGAGATCCTGTTCCTCATACACAGGATATTGAGTTTATTTAGTGAGTTGATAACTAATATTTATATTGGCTACCCCAGTAATACTCTAGATTGGAGTTTTTCAAACTTTTTTCGACGCGGAACCCTTTCTGGTTCCAGTAACATTCCTGGGAACCCCAGATTCTAATAATTTCATACAGTCATAATATAAATATTTTTATATGCCTTTTAAAATAGTATGTATGTTTTTTTTTAAAAAAAAGTAATATTACTACAATGTGTATTTTTCGAAAAAAAATTAAAAATTAAAAGATTTTAATTTTCATATTTTCTACAAGTGCATTAAAACATAAAACAGAATTACTAGCAATTTTAACACAGAGTTTGTTTTATAATCATTTTTGGCTTTATACTCGTAGTTGAGAGTTTGATTCTCAAGTTAGCCCCAGCATTAGGTCTACTTCGGTATTTGGTTTCTATGGCAGTTTAAAGGGAAAGTCCAGTTTCACATAAGTAGGTAGTGGGAAATGGCAGCAATGTATGAAGTTGCTACTTTTGCAATAGCAGGAAATTCGGGAATCAGATAGTTTTAAAAACTGACTAGTGATTCATCCCAAATATGAATAAAATTTTGACCACTTATACTTATGGGTGTATGTAGTCAGTTGGGTTTTTAACTCTTACGAAACCGCTTGTTACGGTTGAAAGATTTTAGTCTTGTTTTCCCATTTTCATATTGTGGTTTGATCATTGATGGGTATATGTAGATATAGACATTATTCAGTTTCATAATTCACAAGAAATATAGAATAAATCCCATACCCACAAAAAAAACTTAGAAAAATGTTTTTACCAAATACTTTTTCACGAAACCCCATACAGTTCGTTCCATACGGAACCCCATACAGTCCGTTTCATACGGAACCCCATACATTCCGTTCCAGACGGAACCCCATACAGTCCGTTCCATACGGAACCCCATACAGTCCGTTCCATACGGAACCCCATACGTTCCGTTCCAGACGGAACCCCATACGTTCCGTTCCATACGGAACCCCATACAGTCCGTTCCATACGGAACCCCATACAGTCCGTTCCATACGGAACCCCATACAGTCCGTTCCATACGGAACCCCATACAGTCCGTTCCATACGGAACCCCATACAGTCCGTTCCATACGGAACCCCATACAGTCCGTTCCATACGGAACCCCATACTTTCCGTTCCAGACGGAACCCCCTTGGTTTGGCGGAACCCACTTTGGGAACCTCTGCTCTTGGACCTGCTCCTTGGATATTGTGTTTAATATGTTTAATATAATACGTTTGTAAAGAGAAAACAGTGTGTTCTATGGAAGCAACTGCCCTCCATAATATATATAATTTATATATAGTATAATAAATATATAATATTTATTAATTAATCATATATACTGTAATAAATAATCAAACCACAAAATGAAATGGGAAATCAAGACTAAGATCTTTCAACCGTAACAAGTGGTTTTCGTCAGAGTCAAAAACCCAACTGAAACACTAGATCCAGAAAACATCTGTCTGGTGAGTGGTTGAGAAAATTGGGAGGGAAGTAGTATTTTAAAAGGGTGAAAGTGCGGGAAAGTACAAATGTCCAGAAAGGGACAATTGGGTTTTTGACTTTGATGAAGACTGCTTGTTAGGGTTGAAAGATCTTAGTCTTGTTTTCACATTTCATATTGTGGTTTGATCATTCATTGTTATTTCACGTGTTTCTGTGAAATCTTCTTATATACTGTAATAAGTATGATATGAATTTCAAAAAAAATCACATTATGGTTAAAATACCACAATAAGCATTGCACAAGTAATGACGTTCCATTAAGGGTTTTCTACCAAGAATACTTTTTTTTCAGTCTCCATAAGTTTTACTAAAAATGTTTATTGTTTTTTATGTAACAATATTGTATAGTAATTTATATTCACTTTTACAATCTCTTGAGTCCATTGAATTGAAATTGCAGAATTTTTTTTTCTATTTGCAACTATAACTAATAAGCTACAATTAGCACAGATCAAAGTTCATATTCAAGTATTATGTGTTAGTTTATTTTATTTAAATTTGTTACAGATATTTAATTTTAAATTTATTAGTTAACAGGACTGCAAACTGATATAAATTGGTCTGCAATTGATATTTTATATTGCTTCAAATATTAATTTATATTTTAATTAATATTAGAATTAGAAAAAACCGTCATATCTCGTAAGTTGATATCGGAGATGTTGGTGCGCTTTCGGATCTTGTCCATCTTCGTTCGCAACTCAAGAAAGTTGCGAACGAAGATGGACAAGATCCGAAAGCGCTCCAATATCTCCGATATCAACTTACGAGGTATGACGGTTTTTTCTAATTCTAATATTAATCTTACTAACCTCAGTAGCAATAACAATATGCTTGTATTTATATTTTAATGTTCAAAGATGGGTATTTTGAGGATTTTTCGTCTAAAAAATTCTGTTCATACGTTGAATTTTCACTAAAGATTTTTTTTTGGCATTTTTAAGGCTAAAAATAATTTATTGACTGATATCAAGAAAACAAATGAAAATGGCAAAAAATGTTGGCGAAATTTCGGTGAATTATTTCTTTAGACCAGCAGTATTATTTCTTTAGTTAGTAAAAATGAGCTTGCTTGTCTGCACTGACACGCGTATCATACTCGTAGGATTGCCATCGCTGGTATTGACTGGTATAGGGAAAAGAACAAGCAGACGAACTTGCAAGGGAAGGTGCTTTGGAAACGGGATATTGGTCCAGAACTGTATTGTGGTATAGGACAACACACTATACAAGAACTCTTTAAGAAAGAGGAAAGAGAAAACAGGAAGCAATACTGGGATTCTCTTTAAGGATACAGGCAGTCAAAGATACTTCTTTGAGAATAGGCAAATCTTGTATTGTGTGGAATGGAGCAGGAATAGTCTTAAGGATTTTAACTGGTCCACTACAAACTTAATGGCCATCTGCGAAGAATGGGAATTTATCAAACAAGAGGAAGAGACACCGTAAAATAAAAGAACAGAGATACGGTAAAGCCTCTATCTTTGAGCCCAATGATGAGCTACAAATAGCAAATGTATTATTATTATTATTATTATTAGAGGCCAGGTTTGCTCAGTGGTTAACGTACTCGCCTCTGAACTGATAGGACCTTGGTTCGATCCCCACCTGACCCTCGATTATTCATCCGGGAGTAAATAAATAAATCTGAAAGAAAAGGACTTTAAACCGTCGGTCCCGAGTCTGTACGATGTCGGGTACTCATTAAAGATCCCTACTCTAAATACACTTGAGTTAGGCAAAATTTAGGACTCCCACTGTAGAATCAATCTTCATTTTTTGGTATCACAAAGGGCCATTGCTCGGCCTAGGTGTGTTCCCTTGTGGGACTGCCACTGCAATCTAACCTAACCTATTATTATTATATGGTAATTTAAAAACAGGTTCAGAGCTTATTTTGTTGTAATATTGCCTCATGTAGTAATGCAAGGTAAATTTTTCAATCAATTTTAAAATAACATACGCTTTTATGAGTGGGCTGATCATTTTGACCTGGTCATTTTATAAGTAGCACACATCTGAAAAAGTATGAGCACCCACTAGTACAGATCATTATGGAGTACCTGACATTGTACAGGCTTGAGACCGACAGCTTGACGTCATCTCCTAGAGACGACGTTTATTTAATCTTCTAGAGAAACTCTTTGGGAAATCATAGTCCTGATAGCATTTACTAATGCGTATATATAGACCTGTCTTTATGGAAAGGTAAGATCCTTTACGTAGGTAGCTGACCTCGAGACGGGATTTACCACCAATTCCTTGAATCCATTACTACTGCATTACTCTCCCACTCTACCATCTACACTCTTAATAACAACCATAACGATATCAAAAGCATTTAGCATCAGACATCATATTCCATTCAATTTATCTTTTTATTGTTGTCATTCATAAATGAAAACTGTGAAAAAACACGGATTTTTTTTTCTATTTTCTTAAGAGAATATTAGCATAAACATCTTTTACCATTCAAGCTATTTCCTTATTTTTTTTGCCATTTATAAATGAAAACCATGAAAAAATACTACTTTTTTTGTTTTGTTAAGAGAAAATTAGCATAAAACGCTCTTCTTACATCTCATTCAATGTAGTTTTATTTATTTTTTATTTTTTTTTTAGCAGATCATTTTAGTTCCGCTAGATTTTTTATGTGGGTATGAAAGCGATAGGTTTTTGCAGATGATCAATTTAGTTTCTTATCTTTTAGTTCCGCTAGATTTTTGATATGGGTATGACAGTGATAGGTTTATTTAGCAGATGATCAATTCAGTTTATATCTTTTAGTTCCGCTAGATTTTTCATATGGGTATGAAAGTGATAGGTTTATTTAGAAGATGATCAATTCAGTTTAAATCTTTTAGTTCCGCTAGATTTTTCATATGGGTATGAAAGTGATAGGTTTATTTAGCAGATGATCAATTCAGTTTCTTATCTTTTAGTTCCGCTAGATTTTTCATATGGGTATGACAGTGAAAGGTTTATTTAGCAGATGATCAATTTAGTTTCATATCTTTTAGTTCCGCTAGATTTTTCATATGGGTATGACAGTGATAGGTTTATTTACAAGATGATCAATTCAGTTTATATCTTTTAGTTCCGCTAGATTTTTCATATGGGTATGACAGTGATAGGTTTATTTAGCAGATGATCAATTCAGTTTATATCTTTTAGTTCCGCTAGATTTTTCATATGGGTATGACAGTGATAGGTTTATTTAGAAGATGATCAATTCAGTTTATATCTTTTAGTTCTGCTAGATATTTGACATGGGTGTGAAAGTTATAGGTTTTTTGCAGATGATCAATTTAGTTTATTATCTTTTAGTTCCGCTAGATTTTTGATATGGGTATGACAGTGATAGGTTTATTTAGCAGATGATCAATTCAGTTTATATCTTTTAGTTCCGCTAGATTTTTCATATGGGTATGACAGTGATAGGTTTATTTAGAAGATGATCAATTCAGTTTATATCTTTTAGTTCCGCTAGATTTTTCATATGGGTATGACAGCGATAGGTTTATTTAGCAGATGATCAATTCAGTTTATATCTTTTAGTTCCGCTAGATTTTTCATATGGGTATGAAAGTGATAGGTTTATTTAGCAGATGATCAATTCAGTTTCGTATCTTTTAGTTCCGCTAGATTTTTGATATGGGTATGAAAGTGATAGATTTATTTAGCAGATGATCAATTCAGTTTATATCTTTTAGTTCCGCTAGATTTTTCATATGGGTATGACAGCGATAGGTTTATTTAGCAGATGATCAATTCAGTTTATATCTTTTAGTTCCGCTAGATTTTCGATATGGGTATGACAGTGATAGGTTTATTTAGCAGATGATCAATTCAGTTTCGTATCTTTTAGTTCCGCTAGATTTTTGATATGGGTATGACAGTGATAGGTTTATTTAGCAGATGATCAATTCAGTTTATTATCTTTTAGTTCCGCTAGATTTTTGATATGGGTATGAAAGTGATAGATTTATTTAGCAGATGATCAATTCAGTTTCGTATCTTTTAGTTCCGCTAGATTTTTGATATGGGTATGACAGCGATAGGTTTATTTAGCAGATGAGCAATTCAGTTTATATCTTTTAGTTCCGCTAGATTTTTCATATGGGTTTGAAAGTGATAGGTTTTTTGCAGGGGAACAATTCAGTTTCTTATCATTTTTCTTCTGCTAGATTTTTTATATGGTTTTCAAAGTGATAGGTTTATTTAGCAGATGATCAATTCAGTTTATATCTTTTAGTTCCGCTAGATTTTTCATATGGGTATGACAGCGATAGGTTTATTTAGCAGATGATCAATTCAGTTTATATCTTTTAGTTCCGCTAGATTTTTCATATGGGTATGACAGTGATAGGTTTATTTAGCAGATGATCAATTCAGTTTCGTATCTTTTAGTTCCGCTAGATTTTTGATATGGGTGTGACAGTGATAGGTTTATTTAACAGATGATCAATTCAGTTTCGTATCTTTTAGTTCCGCTAGATTTTTGATATGGGTATGACAGTGATAGGTTTATTTAGCAGATGATCAATTCAGTTTCTTATCCTTTAGTTCCGCTAGATTTTTGATATGGGTATGAAAGTGATAGATTTATTTAGCAGATGATCAATTCAGTTTCGTATCTTTTAGTTCCGCTAGATTTTTGATATGGGTATGACAGTGATAGGTTTATTTAGCAGATGATCAATTCAGTTTATATCTTTTAGTTCCGCTAGATTTTTCATATGGGTATGACAGTGATAGGTTTATTTAGCAGATGATCAATTCAGTTTCTTATCTTTTAAATCCGCTAGATTTTTCATATGGGTATGACAGTGATAGGTTTTTTTGCAGATGATCAATTCAGTTTCTTATCTTTTAGTTCCGCTAGATTTTTCATATGGGTATGACAGTGATAGGTTTTTTTGCAGATGATCAATTCAGTTTATATGTTTTAGTTCCGCTAGATTTTCGATATGGGTATGACAGTGATAGGTTTATTTAGCAGATGATCAATTCAGTTTCGTATCTTTTAGTTCCGCTAGATTTTTGATATGGGTATGACAGTGATAGGTTTATTTAGCAGATGATCAATTCAGTTTCGTATCTTTTAGTTCCGCTCGATTTTCGATATGGGTATGACAGTGATAGGTTTATTTAGCAGATGATCAATTAAGTTTATTATCTTTTAGTTCTGCTAGATTTTTCATATGGCTATGAAAGTGATATGTTTTTTTGCAGTTGATCAATTCAGTTTCAATGCTTTTACCTCTGCTTATCTCTAGTACAAAGTAAATATATAGGTATAACTCTCTGATGTCATTGTATTTTTTAGTTAATGCCTGAAAAAGAAAACTAAGTGTTCGAAACGCGTTGTTTATTCTAATAAATTTCTATGTGTGGAAACTATTTCATTAGCTTTTTACTCTACAACTCACTTTTCAATATTTCGACCATTATTGGCGTCATCCTCAGGAGAAGAAGTGAATTGATAGAGGGACCACAGTCAACTGAAGAACTCACTTGTTCATAGTATTGAAAGGATACATCTTTAGAATATTTCTTTTAATTTTTTTTTATTTATTTATTACAACTATAACAAAATATTTATTAATATCTAGTGAGGAAAATAGATTACGTCTTCACCACAAGGAATTATTTAGGACTCGTTTCGAACACTTAGTGTTCATCATCAGGCACATCTGTCTCATAATGGGTGTTTCATGATCACTAAGCACTAATGATCACCTGATGATGAACACTAAGTGTTTGAAACGAGTTGTAAAACTAATTTCTTGTTGCGAAGATCTAATCTATTTTCCTCACTAAATATTTATAAATATTTAGTAAGGGAAATAGATTACGTCTTCACCACAAGGAATTATTTTTACGACTCGTTTCAAACACTTAGTGTTCATCATCACGCACATCTGTCTTATAAGGGATGTTTAATGATCACTAAACACCCCTTCTGATGCCAATGCACCTGATGATGAACACTAAGTGTTTGAAACGAGTTGTAAAACTAATTTCTTGTTGTGAAGATATAATCTATTTTCTTCACTATCATGAGTAAATACCACCCAATAACTGCTTGAATAGCTCGTAAATTAAGAACAATTACTATAAGAATTGCAAATATCCCTATTATTTAAATATACATTTGATATTATCTGTATTTACGATTTTCTTGATCTATTTTGTACATTAAATAGCAATTTAGATTCAATACCTTAAACAGAAAAATTTAATTTTTTTTCTTTTCACCTTATAATTTCATAGTTATTTGTGTTGATTCTTTTAGTAAAAAAAATAATGAAAAAATAAATTTTATAAAATTATTATGAGTATTATTTTATTTATTATAGGCAAATTTATTTTTCTAATAAGCTTGTTTTTATGAATATTTTCTTAAGTAATGTTTTTGATTGAAATTCACGTATATATACGTAAAAAATATTTTGTAAAAAATATGCGTGAGAATGGTCGATGATGACCTAAACATGTTGGAGTAAAGGAATAAAAATTTTGGAGAACTGATGTATCTTGTCGCGTACTTATGGAAGTCAGAGGTGAGAAGATTGGAAAAATTAATCTGATAAGATGTTAAACTAGAAATTAATAGAAGATTAATTATAATTATAATTAACATTGGTTTTAATAGATCTTGTATAAATGAAGGCCTGCTCCCCAATATATATATATATATAAATATATATAAATATAAATATAAATATATATATATATATATATAGTTCACACAGGAAAGAGAAAAACAAATAAACATACAAACAAAAGACTCACAACGATATTTCGACAGTCGTCGTCATCGGGCAGACGTAGTCCCTTTGAGAAGCTGAAGCTAATGAGTGGTAGGTCGAATGCGACGAACACGCACGCCGGTCGCCCTAGGTCGGTATATATATATATCTTAGGTGTTGCTGGTCTGAATACTGGGCGGTGACTGAGTGTCGGCTTGGCGAGTAGCTGGTGGTTGGTCACCTAGTAGCTGCAGTGTGCGTGAAACCCCCGTGTGTTGACGATTAATTAATGGGTTGTGCTTTATGATTTTCATGGCTTCATATATTTGCAGTCTGGCTGGATCATTAATTTTCTTTAAAATGATGGTGTTTTGAACAAGGTCCTGGCGGGTGAGTTTTCTTCCATGTTCCTCGGAGGTGTGTCTGGCGATGGCTCCTGCTTGCAAGTGCAGTATATATATATATATATATATACTCTTATTAGAGACTGACTGATTGACTCATCAACAGAACTTCGAAACTTGAAAAAGGGGTATCTGGAAATTCATTCTTAATATTGCAAAATTTGTTGTGGCGTAATACTAATATAAGATGAGAGATAATTTTCGACTGACAGACTTATCAACACAACTCCGAAACTAAAAGGGAGATTTTACCAAAATTTATTCCTAATGGTATAAAACTAGGGATTTCTTCGTACATATATATAATTCAAGATAATTATTGACCGACTGATTGACTGATCAACACAACTCCGAAACTTGAAAAAAAGGGTTTGTGGAAATTCATTCTTAATTTTGAAAAATTTGTGGTGGCTGGATACTATTATAAAATGAGGGAATATTTTCGATTGACAGACTCATCAACAACTCCAAAACTAAAAGGGAGATTTAACGGAAATTTTTTCCTAATGGTATAAAGCTAGGGATCATCTAGAACTGATATATAATTATAGATAATCAGCGACTAACTTATAGACTCATCAAGACAACTCCGAAACAAAAGAAATTTTTCGGAAATTTATTCCTAATGGTGTAAAACTAGGGATCATGTTGTACTGGTATATAATTAAAGGTAATTAGAAACTGACTGATTGACTCATCAACACAACTCCGAAACTTGAAAAAGGGTTTTCTGTAAATTCATTCTTAATGTTGCAAAATTTGTTGTGGCATAATACTAATATAAAAATAAGGGATAATTTTCGACTGACAGATTTATCAAAAGAACTCCGAAACTAAAAGGTAGATTTTATGAAAATTCATTCCTAATGGTATAAAACTAGGGATCACTTCGAACATATATATAATTAAAGATAATTAGCGACTGACTGACTGACTCATCAACACAACTCAGAAACAAAAAAAAAAGAAGATTTTTCGGGAATTTATTCCCTAATGTGTATAAATAGGGATCACCTCCATCTGATATATAATTAGAAATAACCAGCGACTGACAGATTCATCAACACGACTGCGAGTTATAAATAAAAAATAAAAGGTTTTCGGAAATTCATTTCTAATGTGTAAAATTGGGGTTGGCTTCGTACTAATATATAATGAAAGTTAATTACAGAATAACTGGCTTGATTCATCGACACAACTCTGAAACTACTGGTGCCTTAGATATGCAATTTGAACAGTGGGTTCCTATCAGGATTTATGATAGAAATGGGAATAGATTTTTCGTAACTAGGTCAATAAGATGTAAAATTGTAAAATATGTCATACTAACTTATTAAGATAGAACATTAACTACTACCTAAGTAACCCGAATATGTAGATACGATATGCTAGGGACATGGAACGTACATACTATATACATTTCACGACAAGCAAACCTCAAACTAATATATAAAATGAGACATATCACGACTGATTGAGTGACTCAATAACAGAACTCCGAGAGTACTGACGCCAGAGACATGAAACTTAAATACTGTACTACTTTCACGACTTAGACTAGCAAACCTCATACTAATATATAAAATGAGACAGTTCACGACTGATTGAGTGACTCAATAACAGAACTTCGAAAGTACTGACGCCAGAGACATGAAACTTAAATACTGTACTACTTTCACGACTTAGACTAGCAAACCTCATAGTAATATATAAAATGAGACAGTTCACGACTGATTGAGTGACTCAATAACAGAACTCCGAAAGTACTGACGCCAGAGACATGAAACTTAAATACTGTACTACTTCTACGACTTATGACTTATGACTAGCAAACCTTATACTAATATATAAAATGAGACAGTTCACGACTGATTAAGTGACTCAATAACAGAACTCCGAAAGTACTGACGCCAGAGACATGAAACATACATGCTTTACTTCCTTCACGATTTAGACAAGCAAACCTCATACTAATATATAAAATGAGACAGTTAACGACTGATTAAGTGACTCAATAACAGAACTCCGAAATTACTGACGTCAGAGACATGAAACTTAAATACTGTACTACTTATACGACATATGACTTATGACTAGCAAACCTCATACTAATATATAAAATGAGACAGTTCACGACTGATTAAGTGACTCAATAACAGAACTACGAAAGTACTGACGCCAGAGACATGAAATTTAAATACTGTACTACTTTCACGACTTATGACTAGCAAACGTCATAGTAATATATAAAATGAGATAGTTCACGACTGATTAAGTGACTCAATAACAGAACTCCGAAAGTACTGACGCCAGAGACATGAAACTTAAATACTGAACTACTTTTACGATTTATGACTTATGACTAGCAAACCTCATACTAATATATAAAATGAGACAATTCACGACTGATTGAGTGACTCAATAACAGAACTCCGAAACTACTGACGCCAGGGACTTGAAACTGTCATACTGTATTTCCTTCACGACTTAGACAAGCTAACCTTATACTAATATATAAAACGAGACAGTTCACTACTGATTGAGTGACTCAATAACAGAACTCCGAAAGTACTAAAGCTAGAGACATGAAACTTACATACTTTACTTCTTTCACGACTTAGGCAAGCGAACCTCATACTAATATATAAAATAAGACAGTTCACGACTGATTAAGTGACTCAATAACCGAACTCCGAGAGTACTGACGCCAGAGACATGAAACTTAAATACTGTACTACTTTCACGACTTAGGCAAGCGAACCTCATACTAATATATAAAATGAGACAGTTAACGACTGATTAAGTGACTCAATAACAGAACTCCGAAAGTACTGACGCCAGAGACATGAAATTTAAATACTGTACTACTTTTACGACTTATGACTTATGACTAGCAAACCTCATACTAATATATAAAATGAGACAGTTCACGACTGATTAAGTGACTCAATAACAGAACTCCGAAAGTACTGACGCCAGAGACATGAAACTTATATACTGAACTACTTTTACGACTTATGACTTATGACTAGCAAACCTTATACTAATATATAAAATGAGACAATTCACGACTGATTGAGTGACTCAACAACAGAACTCCGAAAGTACTGACGCCAGAGACATGAAACTTAAATACTGAACTACTTTTACGACTTATGACTTATGACTGGCAAACCTCATACTAATATATAAAATGAGACAATTCACGACTGATTGAGTGACTCAATAACAGAACTCCGAAAGTACTGACGCCAGGTACTTGAAACGGTCATACTGTATTTCCTTCACGACTTAGGCAAGCGAACCTCATACTAATATATAAAATAAGACAGTTTACGACTGATTAAGTGACTTAATAACAGAACTCCGAAAGTACTGACGCCAGACACATGAAACTTAAATACTGTACTACTTTCACGACTTAGACTAGCAAACCTCATAGTAATATATAAAATAAGACAGTTCACGACTGATTAAGTGACTTAATAACAGAACTCCGAAAGTACTGACGCCAGAGACATGAAACTTAAATACTGAACTACTTTTACGACTTATGACTTATGACTAGCAAACCTCATACTAATATATAAAATGAGACAATTCACGACTGATTGAGTGACTCAATAACAGAACTCCGAAAGTACTGACGCCAGGTACTTGAAACGGTCATACTGTATTTCCTTCACGACTTAGGCAAGCGAACCTCATACTAATATATAAAATAAGACAGTTTACGACTGATTAAGTGACTTAATAACAGAACTCCGAAAGTACTGACGCCAGACACATGAAACTTAAATACTGTACTACTTTCACGACTTAGACTAGCAAACCTCATAGTAATATATAAAATAAGACAGTTCACGACTGATTAAGTGACTTAATAACAGAACTCCGAAAGTACTGACGCCAGGTACTTGAAACGGTCATACTGTATTTCCTTCACGACTTAGACTAGCGAACCTCATACTAATATATAAAATAAGACAGTTCACGACTGATTAAGTGACTTAATAACAGAACTCCGAAAGTATTGACGCCAGAGACATGAAACTTAAATACTGTACTACTTTCACGACTTATGACTAGCAAACCTCATACTAATATATAAAATGAGACAGTCACGACTGATTAAGTGACTCAATAACAGAACTCCGAAAGTACTGACGCCAGAGACATGAAACTTAAATACTGTACTACTTTCACGACTTATGACTAGCAAACGTCATAGTAATATATAAAATGAGATAGTTCACGACTGATTAAGTGACTCAATAACAGAACTCCGAAACTACTTATGTCAGAGTTATGTAACCTGCATAATGTATTCCTTTCAGGACTTCAGCAAAGGAATCTCTAATAATATATAAATTTTGATTTAAGTTGCAGAAATAAATAAAATTTTGCCTATCACAAGTGTATTTAAAGCATGGATTAACTTCAACGTTTTTTACATCGAGACCCATTTTCGACGCAAAAAATTTATACGCGACTTTTTAGCGAGAACACAAAATAAAATTAACAACAAATAAGAAAGGAAAAATTAAAATAATTTTTGATCAATACTAACTTTAATGAGATTGCTGTGACTCAATTAATAAGAAATAAATTATTTATTTAATTTAGTCCTTTATTTTATATTTAAAAATAAACAATTCCAAACATTTGGCGAACCCTTTGGGGGTCGCGACCCACCTGTTGAAGACCAACGAATATAACCGCGCACTATACTGCACGTCGTAACTAGCAGTTCCAGACCAGAGGCCTTCTACTGCTTGATTACTGTGCTACAATAACTTGGAATGTCAGTAATTCATGTCGGATATTAAGTTAGTCTGAACAGTAATGATGTCGTATTCGCGGTCATGTGGTCTTGTTAGTCAAAGTTTTCAATGTTTTTAGTCAAGAGCTAGAAAGGTAGTCAGATAGTCACTGGATGAAGTATTTGTTCAGTAAGGTTGAGGAAGGTTGGCGACAGGATTTAAAGCTTGTACAAGAAGGTTTGGATGAGCAGATAGGTTGTTGCCTTCATTGGTAGTAAGTCGGGTGATGCAGCTATCTATGGATTCCATTTTCAAATCATGGTGAATATCAACATTACGGGCGTACCAAGGAGCCCTGGAAATAAAGCGCGCACACTTATTTGAACAATCTGGATACACGCCTTGTTCGTTGGTGTAGCTCTAAACTAGACGGAGCATCCATAAGTCATCACTGAATGAAGAACCCCCTTATAGACAAGGTCCTTGACCGAATCGGGAGAATTCCCTGATTTGAAAAGAGAATATAGATTACACATCAAGTAAATTCCAAGCTTGGATTTCTTATAGAGGTGTTGCTTGAATGTTAATCTAGAGTCTAAAATAAAACCTAGATATTTTACATGGGATTGGTAAGGATTGATCTAGTTACCAATGAAGACAGGAGGAGGACGGCGAGGAACACCCTTGCAGAATCGATCATGGGAACTCTTTGTTGGGTTTACCGCTAGTTTCCACTTAGAGAACCAATGGCAAGCCCCATCAAGGAAACATTGTTGAAGACCCTTGATTTGGACTACTGATCTTTAATATTTTTAAATTTTTTTTTTCATCGGGATTAAGGTTTCAATAACTAAAAACTATTGAAAAGCATACCTTAATAGTGCAAACACACCAACCCACACTCAAACCAGTTTGACTCGAACTTATTTCTTTCTTTTTCAATCTACTTAAATATATTCCGAATTCAATTCAATACTAATTCAAAAGATTTAGTTACATGATTTTTTTCGACTCGAAATTACCTCATTTTTAACAATGAGGTGTTGAAAATCTTGTTATACAATGGGAGTAACATATTAACAAGGCAGAAAAAATTATTTATTAATTAGTTGATAATTTGTATTTTCGAAAAAAAATTATTAAAAAATATAAAAATAGATTTTTCGTTATCCTCAATATGAATTTTATTTTCAAAACTGCATTATAAAATAATTTAGTTGTAAATCTGTATATATAATAATAATAATAATAATTTTTTAAAAAAATAAAAGAATTTATATGAACATATTCTCATTTTTTATTGTTGTTTAGACAGTGACATATTGGTATAAATAGGTACCAGAAGTGAATTTTTTTGTGACTTTCTCTATTCTTTTCTTTGTGTTAATGTGAACTTTATGTTTATTCGAAGTAATATATATATATATATATATATATATATATATATATATATATATATATATATATATATATATATGATTGGTTGACGCGGGACCAAATAAGATTGACTCATTTTTTTCAAGTTGAAGGCTTCTAGCTCTCATCGAAGTCACGTACAGTGGGGTTCTTCTCATCCATGGAGTCATCTCCGCCGACATAGCAAATAGTATAAGGACTCGCACTCCCTCAGAAAATAAACAATTGCCGTATGATGTCGACTTTTCCACTTCGAGTTTTCCCTGTCCGGTGCTGAAAAAGCCAGGACCGGACCGGGAAAACTCGAAGTGGAAAAGTCGACATCGCACAGCAATTGTTTATTTTCTGAGGGAGTGCGAGCCCTTATACTATTTGCTGTGTCGGCGGAGATGACTCCATGGATGAGAAGAACCACTGTACGTGATTTCGATGAGAGCTAGAAGCCTTCAACTGGAAAAAAAATGAGTCAATCTTATTTGGTCCCGCGTCAACCATTCAGATATCAGAACCAGACACCTCACGTAGATTTTCAATATATATATATATATATATATATATATAATATATGTCAATGATTGAACCACAATAAGAAGACCGCTTGTTACGGTTGAAAGATCTTAGTCTTGTTTTCCCATTCTTATTGTGGTTTAATCATTGATTGTTGTTTCACGTGTTTATGTGAAATTTATATATATTTATATATATATTATATGTTGAAATGCTGACCAATAGGAGAGTAGAGTTAGTAGGTCCATGCGTGCGGTCCCAGTTACCCGCAGCTCAGCGAAGCCTTCGTTTTTCCGCCAATGGTTAATTAAGATCTTTCAACCGTAACAAGCGGTCTTCGTCAGAGTGAAAAACCCAACTGAAACACTAGATGCAGAGTTCTCTGATTGTATTAATTGTATAAATTATAATTTGTTAAAACAATTTTTTTAAAATTTGTTTTAAAACCATTATAATATAATTGCAGCAGTTTGCTTCTCAACGCGAGTACTTCGCACTTCTTCCCGATGACGACGTATGTCGAAATATTGAAGAGAGTTCCTGAAGTGACTTTCTCTGTGTTCTTTCCAATGTGTTAAAGTTTATATATATATATATATATATATATATATATATATATACATATATATATACATTTATATATATATATATATATTAGAAGGAGATCCTACTAATTTCATTAACAACCGTATAGTCCCTGCAGACGTTCATCATAATTCAGGTCCTAGGAGGGATCGCAGTGACGCGAATTTCCTCATCACCACTTAATTTCCTGGTGCTCATAGGCTGGGTGCAGTTGTCAGGGAGTTTTTCCCTATACTTTCTTCCTCCTCCTGTACTTCTTCAGTCTTTAGTGAGGCACCATCCATTTCCTATCGCAAACCTGCTAATCTTCAATCTATCTTCTCTCACATCTCTTCTCCTAAGCCTCCAAAAACTGCTGGTGGTATGGTTCAATGCGGACGTCGTGGATGTCTAACTTGTCCTATCATCAATCCTGTTCCTTCCTTTACCTCCTTCCATAGTAAACGCACCTACCCTATCTCTCACAAGACCTCTTGTACCTCTGGTAACTGCGTTTACCGTTTGGATTGCACCCGGTGTGATTCTTTTTATGTGGGTTTGGCTTCCACCAAGCTAAGCCTGCGTATGAATAATCACAGGTCATCCGTTGGCAAACGCAGTGACCTTCCCGTTGATACTCATGCCAGCTCTCACGGACTCAGTTTTAATGACTGTTTCCGTGTACAGGTCCTGAGGAAGATTGATCAGGCTAATTCGAAAGTTACTCTGAGAGCTTCAGAAGAAGCACTTATTAGTCTTCTGGGCGGTAGATGGGCTCCTGGGCTTAACCTCAATCGTTGATTTTTTTCCTCTTATTTTTTAGTTGTTATCAGCTTTTAATTTTATTTTAGTTAAATGTTTTCATTTTTAAAATTTTTATTTGGCTTGTATCTCTTTATCTTCCCTGTCTACCTTTCCTCCAAAAGTTGGCTACCCTGTTTGAGTGCTTCAGTTCGAACGCCAAGTCAGTCGTTATCAGCCTTTGGAGCGATTCACTTCTTTTCCTGAAGACGAGGACATCGAAATATAGTAGTGAGTTCAGTGATTTCCTTTCTATGTGTTCTTTTTAAATTTTAGTTTATATATATACATATACATTTATAAACTATATTGTCACAAAGAATACACAGAAGTGAAACAGAAACTCACTACTATATTTCGATATCTTCGTCATCAGGAAGATAGAAACGAGTCGCTCCGCAGGCAGACAACGACTCATTTTAGATATATATATCAATGATCAAACCACAATAAGAAATGGGAAAACAAGACTAAGATCTTTCAACCGTAACAAGCGGTCTTCGTCAGAGTCAAAAACCCAACTGAACCAGGGTTTTTGACTCTGACGAAGACCACTTGTTACGGTTGAAAGATCTTAGTCTTGTTTTCCCATTTCTTATTGTGGTTTGATCATTGATTGTTGTTTCACGTGTTTATGTGAAATCTTTTTTTCCCTATAACTGTTGAAATAGTCTTGATTTGTTTGATAATTCCTTCAATTAGAAATTCATCTAATTTAAAAAGGCCTGGACTTGTGTTGACCAAGCAAAAGTGCCTTGTTCCTACACATTTGAGACAAAAATCACATAATTAACTGGGAAGAAGCAAAGGAGTTGGTTTTTATGTCATGTGAAAGAAGAAGAAACATTGTTGAAAGCGACCGCCCTCATAAAAGACTTTTCTAAGAGCTTGGTCAACACTAGTCCAGGCCTTTTTAAATTAGATGAATTTCTAATTGAAGGAATTATCAAACAAATCAAGACTATTTCAAGAGTTATAGGGAAAAATACTGTCAATGATGCCAATCTTACTCCTTCTTTAAATCAAAATTCATAACCTGCTTACAACTTGTATTCACTTGCTCTCTGACGACGTGAAAGCGAAAGGCCTTAGAGCGACTATCTTCTTTAACTTGTGGTGAGTTACCTGAAAATATATATATATATATATATGTATATATATCAAGATTTCACAATAAACACGTGAAATAACAATCAGAGTTGTGTTTTAACTCTGCTGAAGAGAGCTTATTATATATGTAATATATATATTCCATAGATAAGTAGTATTAGATATACTACTACTTAATACTTACTATTATTACTGCCACCAGACAGTAGCACTGTCCGATCTAGCACTTCTACTCCTCATAACGATGAAAGTCGAAATATAAAAGTGATTTCTACCATTTCATTTTTCGTCTTCTTTCTATAAAATTTATAAGTCTCACTTTTTTTTATATCTGACATATATGTATAAATAATTAAAAAAAAAAAATAATTCCTTGACACATAACTCTATTTCACGTTTCTTTTTCCCGTCAAATTTTGTTTTTTGTTTATCTCAAAATTTACTTAATTGAAAAATTAAAGTATTTTTCTTTTTTTTTGTACATATTTACTACCTAATGCTTTTCAGTGATGACTGAATACCTGGGGACCTTTAGTTTGTCTTTGTACACATACTGAAACATGAATCACATAACAATATATCATGAGTTTAGTACACGAACAAAGTATACATACAGATAACGAATGCAGTCTTAATTGAAAATGCAGTTTAAAATTTAAAAAAAAAAAATAACTTCTTATTCCGATAATTTTTTTGGCACTTTGGTAACATATTAGTAAGTTATAAATCAGCTATATTTTTTTTTAACATAAATGATAATTTTTTTAAAATAATTATTATTTAACTCTACTATACCTGTTATTTAATATTTTGAGAACATATTAGTAAGTTATATTTAGCGGAATCGAGTATAGAATAGAGTTCTCCTCAAAAAAGTTTGTTTTAGTAAAATATATTCAATACAAATTATAAAATTTTGATCAGTATTTAAATAAATTTCATATAATTGACGACCAAATATATAACCTAGA
Organism: Hermatobates lingyangjiaoensis; assembly: GCA_026182355.1. Lineage (NCBI taxonomy): Eukaryota > Metazoa > Arthropoda > Insecta > Hemiptera > Hermatobatidae > Hermatobates > Hermatobates lingyangjiaoensis. Next base: position 76,396 of record JAPFBL010000801.1, read on the forward strand.
TATATTGTTCCAGTTTTAGTTATGTTACCATGTTTCCATGATAATTGAACATTATTTACATACCTATTTACACATAAAAAGATATAAAGATTTCACATAAACACGTGAAATAACAATCAATGATCAAACCACAATAAGGAAATGGGAAAACAAGACTAAGATCTTTCAACCGTAACAAGCAGTCTTCGTCAGAGTTGGGTTTTTGACACTGACGAAGACCACTTTTTACTGTTGAATAATCTTAGTCTTGTTTTCCCATTTCTTATTGTGGCTTGATCAGTTATATATATATTTTACTTGATAAACGGAAAGACGATCCAAACTGGACACAATAACAGTTCAAAATTGAAGATAGGTAGCACAGAAAGTAAAAGAAACACACTTACAGACTCAAATTTTAGGGTAATCCGTGACTAGTGACTAGCCGTTGCGTCTACAACGTGCTTGGTCTCCCTTTCTCTTGGGCGTTGGAAAAGAAACAAACATTATTTTACTTGATTAAATTTTTCTGTTTAAGAGCTTTTAAAAATCCAATATTCTTTTTGAGTCTATAACAACCTCTAAATGTATTTTAAACCATCAATTCTTTTGCATTCATTTCTTTTATAATTGTGATTTACTTTCTAAAATTTTTATTTTATATTTTATAATGTTATTTATAATTTCTATTTTACTATTATTATTTACTAATATATTATTACACTTAAAATTTGAAAAAAAAAAACGATCTAAACTGGACGCAAATCAGATCAAAAACGAAGAAAAGTAACACACATAGAAAGAAACACGCTGACAACACTCAAATTTTCGGATGATCCGTCTTCAGGAGGAAATAGACGGATCATCCGAAAATTTGAGTGTTGTAAGTGTGTCTCTTTCCCTGTTTGTTGCTTATCTTCGTTTTTGAGCTAATATATTATTATCAATATGAGTTTTTTCATATATATATAAAATATAATGTTTCTTATTTTATTACCACTCGTATTTTTATTTACTTTCATGTAATTATCTTTCATTTTTCTTTATATTCTTTTTTCTCTGCTATCTACGTTATAAACACGTCCTAATACCCAAGTCAGATTTATTTAATGGATAACTGGATTCGTTAAATTAATTACAAATTAAATAAATAGAATTTATGTTAGCTGTTAGGTCTATATTAGTTTAGAGCCTAAATGAGAACATTTGGTAAATAAAATAATTTTATTTACGAATGCTAAATAAAATTATATAAGCAATACAGAGTAGAAAACGTGCTATACACGTGGGATTTAAAAATCAGGCTTGCCACCCTAACTATTCCCGTTCTCACTTTACTTCATATCTAAAAATCTATATCAACAAAATAATTAGGTTGGACAACCTGGATTATATCCCTGTATTTTCATTGTTGCCCTGTTTATAAATACGGGGATTATATGTCTTATATCTATATATATATATAAAGTTGGTGAGTTTGTTTGTTCATCCATTTTCAGTGGAGATAGAGACCTGAAATTATTATAGTATTTACTTTTGTTGTGATTGGCTTTTGGAGTTGTAATAACAATAGTAGTTGTTATCTAATAATAACAAATCGTATTAGGGGGTCATGGTAACCCAGTGACTTGTGTACTCGCCTCGACTTTCTACAATATTATTTAATATTTTTAATTAGGGGGTCAGGGTAGCCTATAATATATAATAAATTATTACATTAGAGGTTAAAAATGAATAATTTTAGGAATGTAAACTTGAACATAATATCAGATAAAATACAAATTTTCTAAGGTAATAGTATAAAGACACATTCCTTCATTAATGTTATTTTATGTTGGGTAAATAAAACAATTTATAAGTTTTATTGTTTTAAATATATTTGATTGTGTATATAACTTGAATTAATGTTTTATGTGTTTGTGTTATAAAATTAATGATTTTTTTTGCTTTTAAATGATTTTATTTTGCTAAATATACTTAATGTATATATATATATATATATCTTGAATCATGTTAAGAATACTATATGAAAAGCTTGCGCCTTATAATAATCTGTTTTCAGAAGCAACAATTATAATTATCCTTGTCAATCATGTTTAATGAATTTATTTTAATACTAGACTACCCGTGACCCTTTGTGTCACTCAGAAATTATAATAATAGGTATTGAAATTAATTCGCTGAACATGATTGACAGGGATAATTTTAATTGTTGTTTCTTCTTATTAAGGCACGGAAACAGATTCTTATAGGACCCAAGCTGTTAATATAGCATTCTTAACATATTTCAAGATATATACCCCAGTAAGTATATTTAGAAATATAAAAGTCATTTAAAAGTAAAAAAAAACATTTATTTTATCATATAAGCATACATTGTTGAAAAGCAGATCAGATTCTGCATTCACGACTTTTTTAAGTAGCTGTTCTTTTTTCCTATTTACACTTCTATGTTGCAGAGGCAATGTAAATAGCAGATTTCCCAGCGACATTTTCAGACAAAACAAATATTTATCATATAAATAAATAAAACAACAATTCAAGTTATGTAAACAATGAAACACATTTAAAACAATTAAAACTTGCAATTTGAAATATTCAATTTATTTACCTAACATAAAATAACATTAATGAAAGGAATGTATCTTTATAATATTACCTTAGAGCATTCGTATTTTATCTGACAGTTGCGTTCAAGTTTGTTCCTAAAATTATTCATTTTTAACCACTAATTTAATAGTTTATTATATATTTGTTACGTATAAGAAGATTTCACATAAACACGAAAACAACAATCAATGATCATCCATAAAAAAATTTCACATAAATACGTTGATTGTTGTTGATCATTGATTGTTGTATCGCTTGTTTACGTGAAATCTTTATATCGAGTTTTTTGACTCTGACGAAGACCGTCAGAATACCTTAGGGCATTCGTATTTTATCTGACAGTTGCGCTCAAATTTGTTTCTAAAATTATTCATTTTTAACCTCTAATTTAATAGTTTATTATATATTTGTTACATTTATTTATAATACACTTGCAGTATGTACTGTTATCAGTGAGCACGCAAGCCTCTGGGCTACTCTGGCTCCATGCCTTTACTTTCAGACTAAACAAACACTGCCAAATATAAACACTGGTAATATAAACTATTACCAGTGTTTATATTTGGCAAATTTTAAATTAATTTTTTTTTGTTACATTGATATATAATACACTTTCACATTACCATTGTTTATATTATTCAAATTTTAAATTCAAAATTATTTTTGTAACATTTATTTGTGCTACTGTAATCGGCGAGCACGCAAGCCTGTGGGCTACCCTGGCTCCATGCTTTTAGTTTATTACGAGTGTTTATATTGCGGAAATATTAAATGAAACAAATTTTTTTTTTGTTACATTTATATATTATTTATATATATGCACTACTGTCATCGGCGAGCACGCAAGACACTTGCTACGCTGGCTCCAATTTTCGGAATATAGCAATAATTTTCTTTTATTTAACATTATTGAGGTAATAAATAATAGATACTTAATTTCAGATGTATCTCCACGAAAAATGGGTGAACAAACAAACAAACGCAAGAATTATATATATATAAATATTGATAAAAGTATCGACCGTGGAGTAGAAACAAAACTAAAGTTTATCGGGACTCTGTCAGTTCTTCAGGTTCAAATAAACTCTCATTGCCAACGTTTTCGTTTTTATTTAAAACCTTTTTCATAGGCCTACAAAACAGAGGAAATATTAGAAATAATACAATAATTCAAAAATCAAACATACATAAAAAGCACAATTAGTTACAATTGAGAAATTACAATAGAAATTTTGACAATAGGTTAATGAGAGAACTTACAGAACTATAAATTTTGAAACAGAAAAACTAAGTATTACAAAGTACTTTTGTTTCAAAATTTATGCTTCTGTAAGTTCTCTCATTAACCTATTGTCAAAATTTCTATTGTAATATCATAATTGTAGTTAACTGCGCTTTTTATGTATGTTTGATTTTTGAATGATTGAATTATTTCTTATATTTCCTCTGTTTGTGTAGGCCTCTGAAAAAGGTTTTAAATAATAACCAAAACGTTGGCAATGAGAGTTTAATTTGAACCTGAAGAACTGACAGAGTCCCGATAACCTTTATTTTTGTTTCTACTCCTCGGTCAATACTTTTATCAATATTTATATATATAAAGTTCTTGAGTTTGTTTGTTTACACATTTTCAATGGAGATACATCTGAAAACATTCTATTCGGCCTATGAAAAATGTTTTAAATAAAAACCAAAACGTTGGCATTGAGAGTTTAATTTGAACTTGAAGAACTGACCTAGTCCCGATAAACTTTAGTTTTCTTTCTGTTCCACAGTCGATACCTTTATCAATACGTTATACGTATCAACGTTTATCAACGATATACGTTATATATGATCAAACCACAATAAGAAATGGGAAAACAAGACTAAGATCTTTCAACTGTAACAAGCAGTCTTCGTCAGAGTCAAAAACCCAACTGGAGTCCAGTTGAGTTTTTGACTCTGACGAAGACCGCTTGTTACGGTTGAAAGATCTTAGTCTTGTTTTCCCATTTCTTATTGTGGTTTGATCATTGATTGTTATTTTACGTGTTTATGTGAAATCTTTTTAACGTTATATATAGTGATAACGATTGCTGTAATTTCTGAATGACACAAAGAGTCAAGAGTAGTCTAGTTATTACACGAATACTAAGAACATAAAAAGACCTTTTTTTTTCTTTTCTGTAAATAAATATTGTTTATTAGTATTTTTTCAATTGAATGAAAGAAATAGAGTAAGTGAATAAAGAATTTTAAAGTTTTATATTAACTCCTTTGCGGTGACCTCTGTACTTCACATATAATCGTTTCCCCCCCCCATGTCAACTTCCTCAAGGACATCCTACCTAACTAACAAATCTTCAGGAAATTCCAACTATTTCCTGAATTTTTAAAGGAAGTATTTTTTTTTTTCATTCTTCTTCAAATCAAACATAACCTTATAATTTACAACAAGTATCATTTTGTCCTTCGTATTAAGAATAGAAAACCTGTTTTCATTCCAAGAACAGGTTACGTTACGTTCTTCCTTCATAATCTAGATTACCTTCCAAATTACAATTACAGTAGTGTTGTTGTTTTTTTTTTTACTAGATTAATATGGTTTTTTTTTTTAAAAAAAAATAGCTAAATTCCTTCAATTATTTGCCACAAATAATGTTTGACACTTAATTTTTTTTTTTCTCTTAACTTCCAGATTATAGCAAGTTATAACCTTGAGTTTTGAACAGCTCTCCGATTACATAAAACTGCTACTACTGTGGCTCCATGCCTTTAGTTTATTGCCAGTGTTTATATTACGCAAATATTAAATTAAAAAAAAAATTGTTACATTTATATATATGATTCATTTGTACACATATCATCGGCGAGCACGCATGACAATTGCTACCCTGGCACTAACATTAATGAAAGGAATGTATCTTTATAATATTACCTTAAAACATTCGTATTTTATCTGACAGTTGTATTCAAGTTTGTTTCTAAAATTATTCATTTTTAACATCTAATTTAATAGTTTATTATATATTTGTTACATTTATCTATAATACACTTGCACTACTGTCATCAGCGAGCACGCAAGCCTCTGGGCTACTCTGGCTCGATGCCTTTCGTTTATTACCAGTGTTTATATTACGCATGTGGTAAATTTAAAAAAAAATTGTTACATTTATATATAATACACTAGCAAACGTACCCGTCTTTGACGGAATCAAAAATTCTATTATACTTGGTATTCCAAAATATCAATTATAGTATTATACTAATACTACAATTAGAAGTTATAGAATAGTAGAAAATACCATTATTAGCACAGTGCTAAAAAAAAGCCTCTGTATAAAAAGATTAGATTTTAAGTTAGACATACACAAATCTACAATCAATGTTTCAGCTTTATATGTCTTATGGTAGCAATATTTTGTGGACAAACCGACAGACAGAAATTATTCTAAGGGTACATGTGGCAACTCTGAAGTATGAAACGTAAAGAAAACTTGAAATGAGTTAGTTCTAATTAACGTGCTCCCAGTCAAAAGCTAGCACGCAAGCCACTGGGCTACTCTGGTTCCATACCTTACTTTATTACCAGTGTTTATATTACGCAAATATTAAATTAAAAAAAAAATATTTTTGTTGTGTTTATTTATAATACATTTGCACTACTGTCATCGGCGAGCAAGCAAGCTACTGGCAACCCTGGCTAGATCCCTTTACTTTATTACCATCTTTTATATTATCCACATTTTAAATTCAAAAAAATATTTGTTTGTTACATTTATTTATAATACATTTGCACTACTGTCATCGGCGATCACGCAAGCCACTAGGCTACTCTGGTCCCATACCTTACATTATTACCAGTGTATTTATTAAGCAAATATTAAATTAAAAAAAAGTTGACAGTTATATATAATACATAGCAAACGTACCCGTCTTTGACGGAATCAGAAGTTGCTGTTTTGGTTTATTGCCGTGTGCCTATTGCCTTTCGGCTATACCACGGAGGAATCAGAAGTTCCGTCATTTTTGGTATTTCAAAATGTCATTAGAAATTATAGAATAGTAGAAAATACCATTATTACTACAGTGTTAAACAAATGCCTCCAGCTTATACACTACATTAGCTGTCTGTTCTTCAGGTTCATGGTAGAAGAAAGAGTTGAAACCTCTGACCGTTGAGCATGTAAACTACATTTGACCATGTGAGAAAAACTTGGTTTTGCTACCTTGTATTCCTGCGTTAGATGAAGTCTCCCTTTGCGACTTAGTTAACGTCATTGCGAAATAGACTCTGACCCGACTTTGCAATCATTTCAACGTAAACAGACAGTGACTCGGAATCAATGGTATGTGAAGTATACACACAGACTCCCCAATACCACATCCAGTCATTATGTCCGCCTCTATGGCATATCTGTGTAGAGCACGAACTCAGAGTCGTGTCCCGTTGCACAGTTTTGGGGCACTCATGTTTCGTAACATGAAATTTGTTACTGCTACTAAATTGTAGCATGATTGGTGCTCTACTTTAAGTTTTTACTCATGAGCAGGCAGTCCAGGAGAAATAAATTCAGAGTCAAGAAATTCAATTAGATAATGAACTGCTTCTTCGTCACTAATCCAATCTCTTTACTGACTTGTAAGTTCTTTCCTCGGCTTCATATAGCGTAAGAACTTGTTTGTTGATTTTTCCTCCCTGTTCATATTAAGAGTTGAGAATTGCTCGTTTACAAAACATTTATTCTCAATAGATAGTACATCCTTAACTCTGTGAAACACCATTTCAATGATGTCAAATACGCAATATATTCATATGCTCAATTGAAATTAAAATCAACTAACAATACCTACTTGCCACACCTGTGTATTTTCAAAACAAACTTGTCTGTGAAGTTAGGAAAATACAGCTAAAAGCCCCATAACTTCGCTTCTGTACTGAATTAATAATCTATTTAGAGCCCATATTTTAAGTTAGGCACACACAAATCCAGTGTCAATGTTTCAGCTCGCTATGTCTTATGGTGGCTGAGTTTACTTGTGACAAACATTTTCGCGTTAAACGTCCATAACTTTACTTCTACGTTGAATTTCCAATCAATTCATAGCCTATATTTTAAGTTAGACCTACACAAACTACTGTAAAAGTTTCAGCTTTATATGTCTTATGGTAGCTGAGTTTACCTGTGACAAAGTTTTGCGGACAAACCGACAAACCGACAAACCGACAAACCGACAGAAATTTTTCTAAGGGTGGATTCGGTTTCTCCAATGTATGAAACGTAAAGAAAACTTGAAATGAGTCAGTTCTAAGCAATGTACAGACAAAATCATTATTTTATTTATAAAGATTTGTACTACTATCATCGGCGAGCACGCATGACAATTGCTACCCTGGCACTAACATTAATGAATGGAATGTATCTTTATAATATTACCTTAAAACATTCGTATTTTATCTGACAGTTGTATTCAAGTTTGTTTCTAAAATTATTCATTTTTA
>JAPFBL010000802.1:0-86431 GCA_026182355.1 Hermatobates lingyangjiaoensis
TGCTTTAAAGGCAGATATTAGCCTTACACTTAGTACCACATATGTGCCTAAATGGCAGATATTAGCCTAGCACTCGATACCGTACATGCATACAAAGTCATGGCTACCGTAGAACTTACGTATTTATACCTATTCATGTTCACTTTCTTGGCATTTCTCATTTCATTTTGCTTTTATATGTACCATAGGTTTTTTTTGTTATAATGCTTTAACTACGGCAGATATTAGCCTTACACTCAGTACCACATATGTGCCTAAATGGCAGATATTAGCCTTACACTCAGTACCCATATTGCCTAAATGGAATATTGCCTAGCACTCGATACCGTACATGCATACAAAGTCATGGCTACCGTAGAACTTACGTATTTATACCTATTCATGTTCACTTTCTTGGCATTTCTCTTTTCATTTTGCTTTTATATGTACCATAGGTCTTTTTTGTTATAATGCTTTAACTACGGCAGATATTAGCCTTACACTCAGTACCACATATGTGCCTAAATGGCAGATATTAGCCTTACACTCAGTACCACATATGTGCCTAAATGGCAGATATTAGCCTTACACCCTCGTACCACAATTGCCTAAATGGCAGATATTAGCCTTACATTATACCATTTTTAAATTTCGATTTAGCCTTTAACCTTTAAATTCCAACTTTTTCCCTTTAAATGGCAGATATTAGCCTTACACTAGTACCACATATGTGCCTAAATGGCAGATATTAGCCTTACACTCAGTACCACATATGTGCCTAAATGGCAGATATTAGCCTTACACTCGATACCGTACATGCATACAAAGGCATGGTACCGTAGAACTTACCTATTTATACTATTCATGTTTACTTTCTTGGCATATCTGCTTCATTTTGCTTTTAAGTACCATATCTTTTTGTTACAGCTTTAACTGGCAGATATTAGCCTTACACTCAGTACCACATATGTGCCTAAATGGCAGATATTAGCCTTACACTCAGTACCACATATGTGCCTAAATGGCAGATATTAGCCTAGCACTCGATACCGTACATGCATACAAAGTCATGGCTACCGTAGAACTTACGTATTTATACTTATTCATATTTACTTTCTTGGCATTTCTCTTTTCATTTAGCTTTTTGTATGTACCATAAGTCTTATTTTATGTACCATAAGTACAACTACTATAAATTTTTTAATGTTTCCAGTCACATAAAAACTCTGATAATCCAAAGTTAACTAAATACTTGTAGACTACAGTCAATTTAATACTGTAGAAGTGTAAAGTGATTAAACACTGTATACTCTAAACTGAATAATATACCAAAATAAAAATAAAATTTATTTGAAGAGCTAAATCTTTATAAATAAAATAATGATTTTGTCTGTACATTGCTTAGAACTGACTCATTTCAAGTTTTCTTTACGTTTCATACATTGGAGAAACCGAATCCACCCTTAGAAAAATTTCTGTCGGTTTGTCGGTTTGTCAGTTTGTCGGTTTGTCGGTTTGTCCGCAAAACTTTGTCACAGGTAAACTCAGCTACCATAAGACATATAAAGCTGAAACTTTTACAGTAGATTTGTGTAGGTCTAACTTAAAATATAGGCTATGAATTGATTGGAAATTCAACGTAGAAGTGAAGTTATGGACGTTTAACGGAAAAATGTTTGTCACAAGTAAACTCAGCCACCATAAGACATAGCGAGCTGAAACATTGACACTGGATTTGTGTGTGCCTAACTTAAAATATGGGCTCTAAATAGATTATTAATTCAGTACAGAAGCGAAGTTATGGGGCTTTTAGCTGTATTTTCCTAACTTCACAGACAAGTTTGTTTTGAAAATACACAGGTGTGGCAAGTAGGTATTGTTAGTTGATTTTAATTTCAATTGAGCATATGAATATATTGCGTATTTGACATCTTTGAAAAGGTACCAGAGTTTCCCAGAGTTGAGGATGTACTATCTAATACGAATAAATAGTTTTGTAAACGAGCAATTCTCAACTCTTAATATGAACAGGCATGAGAAATCAACAAAGTTCTTACGCCATATGAAGCCGAGGAAAGAACTTACAAGTCAGTAAAGAGATTGGATTAGTGATGAAGAAGCAGTTCATTATCTAATTGAATTTCTTGACTCTGAATTTATTTCTCCTGGACTGCCTGCTCATGAGTAAAAACTTAAAGTAGGTGCACCAATGATGCTGCAATTTATAGCAGTAACAAATTTCATGTTACGAAACATGAGTGTCCCAAAAACTGTGCAACGGGACACGACTCTGAGTTCGTGCTCTACACAGATATGCCATAGAGGCGGACATAATGACTGGATGTGGTATTAAGGAGTCTGTGTGTATACCACGCATACCATTGATTCCGAGCCACTGTCTGTTTCCATTCTAATGATTGCAAGGTCCCCTCAGAGTCTATTTCGCAATGACGTTAACTAAGTCGCAAAGGGAGACTTTATCTAACGCAGGAATTCAAGTTAGCGAAACCAAGTTTTTCTCACATGGTCAACTGTAGTTTACTTGCTCAATAGTCAGAGGTTTCAACTGATTGTTCTTCCATGAACCTGAAGGACAGACAGCTAATGTAGTGTATACAGAGGCACTTGTTTAACACTGTACTAATAATGGTGTTTTCTACTATTCTATAACTTCTAATTATAGTATTAGTATAATACTATAATTGATATTTTGAAATACCAAGTATAATAGAATTTTTGATTCCGTCAAAGACGGGTACATTTGCTAGTTGGTATATATACTTGTGACAAGAATTTATGAAGTACATAATAAGTGAAATACAGTTTTTATACTACAAGAAAGTTTTTTAAAACATTTAATTACAATTAATCAAACTAGTAAAAAGTATTTGCTTTCCTTAATTATTACACCATATCAATTAATTCATTAATGTTTAATTGCATTATCACCTGTTTTGTTTTTGTATATTCAGAATCCTTAATAAAAATATTCTTTCTTTATGTAATACATTAAGATAAGATCTTAAGAGATACAAAGGTAAAGAGATACAAAGGTAATATATATATTTTAATTTATCGGCTTTCTGTATTCTTTTACATATATACGTATTGAATAAGTATAATGAAGAGATATTAAAAAGTTACAACTATGAAACAAATTATAAGTTTTGCTAATATATCAAAGAAATAAAGTATTTTTTACGAATTATTAAGGTGATGAGGTAATCTTGCCCTACTTACGGGTCTTTTTTTTCTCTTCGATAAGTATAATAAATTAATTTGTCTTAAGTCTGTAGCTATATTCTTTGAGTTCCACTACTTCCCTTGCTATTTGAATTGTGACTACATACAGTTAACGTTACTTGTCGTTCAGTTACTACTACTTTACTGGCAGGTTCAGTTGTGACTACTGGCAGGTTTAGTTGTGACTACTTACAGTTCACGTTACTTGCCGTTTAGTTACTACTTACTTTACTGGCAGGTTTAGTTGTGACTACTTACAGTTCACGTTGGTTGCCGTTCTGTTACTACTTACTTTACTGGCAGGTTCAGTTGTGACTACTTACAGATCACGTTACTTGCCGTTTAGTTACTACTTACTTTACTGGCAGGTTCAGTTGTGACTACTTACAGTTCATGTTACTTGCCGTTCAGTTACTACGTACTTTACTGGCAGGTTCAGTTGTGACTACTTACAGTTCACGTTACTTGCCGTTTAGTTACTACTTACTTTACTGGCAGGTTCAGTTGTGACTACTTACAGTTCACGTTACTTGTCGTTTAGTTACTACTTACTTTACTGGCAGGTTCAGTTGTGACTACTTACAGTTCACGTTACTTGTCGTTTAGTTACTACTTACTTTACTGGCAGGTTCAGTTGTGACTACTTAAGTTCACGTTACTTGACGTTCACGTTACGTAACGTTCACAAAGTTACGTTGCCGTTCACTTTTAGTTACTACTTACTTTACTGGCAGGTTCAGTTGTGACTACTTACAGTTCATGTTACTTGACGTTTAGTTACTACATACTTTACTGGCAGGTTTAGTTGTGACTACTTACAGTTCACGTTACTTGCCGTTTAGTTACTACTTACTTTACTGGCACGTTCAGTTGTGTCTACCTACAGTTCACGTTAGTAGCCGTTCAGTTACTACTTACTGGCAGTTCAGATGTGACAACTTACAGTTTAAGTTATTTGCCGTTCAGTTACTACTTACTGGCAGTTCTGTTGTGACTACTTACAGTTCCAAGTTACTTTCTGTTCAGTTACTACGTACTGAACAAAACTTAAATACAAAAGTTTTATAACTAAGAAGATAAGACAGTCCCAGCATCTCGCAGTTATCCTTTCTTACCACCGTTTAAATCTTTTGCAGAGTTCTTATACCAACCACTTCAACCTACCAAACAAAATAACATGTTATTTAAACAGACCTATAAATATACTACAAATTTAACAAAACATTCATGTCTCACATGACAAAATATTTCATTTTGAATCAAATAAAACACATATGTCTCTTTTCTCCAGTACAAATGCATTAATTTTAAAATTGAAAACTGCGATAGAAATATATTTATCTTTATCAAGCTAGAATGTATTAGGATGCTATTTTAAGATAGGATATTTTTTTTATCAAAAGAGTACGAACTATTATCGATGGTATTAAAAAGTACGCACTATGTAGGATGGTATTGAAAAGAGTACGAACTATGATGGATGGTATTGAAAAGAGTACGAACTATTATCGATGGTATTAAAAAGTACGCACTATTATCGATGTTATTAAAAAGTACGCACTATTTTGGATGGTATTGAAAAGAGTACGAACTATTATGGATGGAATTGAAAATAGTACGAACTATTATCGATGGTATTAAAAAGTACGCACTATGTAGGATGGTATTGAAAATAGTACGAACTATTATCGATGGTATTAAAAAGTACGCACTATGTAGGATGGTATTGAAAAGAGTACGAACTATGATGGATGGTATTGAAAAGAGTACGAACTATTATCGATGGTATTAAAAAGTACGCACTATTATCGATGTTATTAAAAAGTACGCACTATGTAGGATGGTATTGAAAAGAGTACGAACTATTATGGATGGAATTGAAAATAGTACGAACTATTACGGATGGTATTGAAAATAGTACGAACTATTATCGATGTTATTAAAAAGTACGCACTATTTTGGATGGTATTGAAAATAGTACGAACTATTATCGATGGTATTGAAAATAGTACGAACTATTATCGATGGTATTACGAAGTACGCACAATAATGGATGGTATTGAAAAGAGTACGAACTATGATGGATGGTATTGAAAAGAGTACGAACTATTATCGATGGTATTAAAAAGTACGCACTATTATGGATGGTATTGAAAAGAGTACGAACTATTATCGATGGTATTAAAAAGTACGCACTATGATGATGGTATTGAAAAGAGTACGAACCATTATGGATGGTATTGAAAAGAGTACGAACTATGATGGATGGTATTGAAAAGAGTACGAACTATTATCGATGGTATTAAAAAGTACGCACTATTATGGATGGTATTGAAAAGAGTACGAACTATTATGGATGGTATTGAAAAGAGTACGAACTATTATGGATGGTATTGAAAATAGTACGAACTATTATGGATGGTATTGAAAAGAGTACGAACTATTATCGATGGTATTGAAAATAGTACGAACTATTATCGATGGTATTAAAAAGTACGCACTATGATGATGGTATTGAAAAGAGTACGAACCATTATGGATGGTATTGAAAAGAGTACGAACTATTATGGATGGTATTGACAAGAATACGAACTCTTATGGATGGTATTGAAAAGAGTACGAACTATTATGGATGGTATTGAAAATAGTACGAACTATTATGGATGGTATTGAAAATAGTACGAACTATTATCGATGGTATTGAAAATAGTACGAACTATTATCGATGGTATTAAAAAGTACGCACTATGATGATGGTATTGAAAAGAGTACGAACTATTATGGATGGTATTGAAAAGAGTACGAACTATTATCGATGGTATTGAAAATAGTACGAACTATTATCGATGGTATTAAAAAGTACGCACTATGATGATGGTATTGAAAAGAGTACGAACTATTATGGATGGTATTGAAAAGAGTACGAACTATTATGGATGGTATTGAAAATAGTACGAACTATTATCGATGGTATTGAAAATAGTACGAACTATTATCGATGGTATTAAAAAGTACGCACTATGATGATGGTATTGAAAAGAGTACGAACCATTATGGATGGTATTGAAAAGAGTACGAACTATTATGGATGGTATTGACAAGAATACGAACTCTTATGGATGGTATTGAAAAGAGTACGAACTATTATGGATGGTATTGAAAATAGTACGAACTATTATGGATGGTATTGAAAATAGTACGAACTATTATCGATGGTATTGAAAATAGTACGAACTATTATCGATGGTATTCAAAAAGTACGAACTATGATCGATGGTATTGAAAAGAGTACGAACTATTATGGATGGTATTGAAAAGAGTACGAACTATTATCGATGGTATTAGAAAATAGTACGAACTATTATCGATGGTATTAAAAAGTACGCACTATGATAGATGTATTGAAAATGTACGAACTATTATGGATGGTATTGAAAAGAGTACGAACTATTATGGATGGTATTGAAAATAGTACGAACTATTATCGATGGTATTGAAAATAGTACGAACTATTATCGATGGTATTAAAAAGTACGCACTATGATGATGGTATTGAAAAGAGTACGAACTATTATCGATGGTATTAAAAAGAGTACGAACTATTATGGATGGTATTGAAAAGAGTACGAACTATTATGGATGGTATTGAAAAGAGTACGAACTATTATGGATGGTATTGAAAATAGTACGAACTATTATCGATGGTATTAAAAAGTACGCACTATGATGATGGTATTGAAAAGAGTACGAACTATTATGGATGGTATTCAAAAGAGTACAAACTATTATCGATGGTATTAAAAAGAGTACGAACTATTATGGATGGAATTGAAAAGAGTACGAACTATTATCGATGGTATTAGAAAGAGTACGAACTATTATCGATGGTAGTAAAAAGTACGCACTATGATAGATATTATTGAAAATTGTACGAACTATTATGGATGGAATTGAAAAGAGTACGAATTATTATCGATGGTATTAAAAAGAGTACGAACTATTATCGATGGTAGTAAAAAGTACGCACTATGATGGATGGAACTGAAAAGAGTACGAACTATTATGGATGGTATTAAAAAGTACGCACTATGATAGATGTTATTGAAAAGAGTACGAACTATTATGGATGGTATTGAAAAAGAGTACGAATTTCTATCGATGGCTTTGAAAATGGCCCCGTAAGGAGTGCTATTGATTATTTCCACCGTCTTTACATGGATCAATTTACTGTGAGACATCTACATGTGCTTTACTTAATATGTGCCGTACATAGAATAACTTTACAAATAACTTTTAATAACAATATTTAATTTATACGTAATAATAAGAATAACAGAAATTTTTTACTTTTTACCTACATAATTACTTTTTAAAAATATTCTCTTCTAATATGGATTGTATATTACACATAATATATTCTCAGCACTATAATAAATTACATTAAGCAATTTGGTATTATGGAATTCCTGTGTTTTTTTTATAAATAGTTATATATATTTGAATAACAGGTAAAAAAACCTACTTTCCTAAACGTAACATCTACATTGTTAAAACTTGTTAAAACTTGTATTTGTACCAAGAAATCTTTATTTTTAATGTTAATAATATTATCATTAATAATAGAATAGATAACGTTGCTCCCTTACTGAATAGCAATCAAGAACCTTGATAAAGAAACAAAAATAGTAATATATAAAAATATATATAAGCTATGGGATGACCACATGAAATAACAATTATTGATAAAACCACATTAGGAAATAGGGAATAAAAGAATAAAGATCTTTTAATTACAAGAGGCATTGATCGTCAGAATCAAAAAATTTGACCAACCGATTAGTAGCGTTTTTGACTCTGACAGAGACCACTTGTGACAGTTGAAAGATCTTAATCTAGTTTCCCATTTCTTTTTGTAGTCTGATCATTGATAGTTATTTCACGTCTTTATGTGAAATCAATATATATATATATATATATATATATATATATATTCAGGTAACTCACCACAACTGAATGAAGATAGTCACTCTGAGACCTTTCCTTTTAAAAACGAAATCTGTGGTGAGTTACCTTAATCATTATATTACGTGTAATTATGACAATTTTATATATATATATTTATAGGTGTATAATGTAATCGGGATTCGGTCAATTTTCCAGGACCAAAATCAAACTCTCAATGCCGACGTTTCGGTTTTATTTAAAACCTTTTTCATAGGCCTACAAACAAAGGATGACAAGAAATCATATATAAACATCAACATATAACTAACATCAAAATGGAATATTACAGTTGTGAAAAAACAAAAATATATATACAAGTAGAAGTAATAGAAAAGCAATAAACATTTTTATGAACTTACAGAAGTCAGAATTTTACTTCTGTAAGTTCATAAAAATGTTTATTGCTTTTCTATTGCTTCTACTGGTATATATATTTTTGTTTTTTCACAACTGTAATATTCCAATTTGATGTTAGTTATATGTTGATGTTTATATATGATTTCTTGTCATCCTTTGTTTGTAGGCCTATGAAAAAGGTTTTAAATAAAACCGAAACGTTGGCATTGAGAGTTTGATTTTGATCCTGGAAAATTGACCGAATCCCGATTACATTATACATCTTTTCTATCCAACGGTTGATATATTATTGAATTTGTTATATATTTATATATATATAACAAGCAGTGACACATAAACTTAGTTTATTATATTAGTTTATGTGTCACTGCTTATTTTAATTGTTATCTGTCCAGCCGGACCGTTTTTCGTTTATCATGGTATATATATATATATATATATATATATATATATATATATATATATATATATATATCAAGCGGTCTTCGTCAGAAAGGACAAAGTTGAGTCTATGACAAAGACTGCATGTTGTGGTTGAAAGATCTAAATCTTTTTTTCCCAACATATATATATATATATATATATATATATAAACTTTAACACATAGGAAAGAACACAGAAAGTCACTACAGAAATCACTTCGTTATTTTGACATTCGTCGTCATCGGGAAGGAGTGCGAAGTACTCGCTTGAGAAGGAAACTGCTAATGATATATATATATATATTTAGCTTTAACTACTCAAAGGGAGTTAGCTTCAGCTACTCATATATAATATATATATATATTCACTGTTTCGTTATTGAGGGCTAGGTCAAATAAAAGAAAATAAACTCCTTTCTAGGCCGACGTTTGGATGTATTTGTACATCATCACCTAGCCCTCAATAACGAAACAGTGAATAGAATAGAAGAGGTAACTAGAGGTGAATAGAAAAGAAGAGAATAACAATTTTTTGAGTTTATATATATATATATATATATATATATATATATGACCGAAACGTTGGCAATGGGAGTTTAATTTGAACCTGAAGAACTGACCGAGTCCCGATAAATTATAGTTTGAGATATATATATATATATATATATAATTCGTATAAATGGGCAGCAAATCTTCTTCTAAACAAATGTTGTTGAAGGCCACAGCGGCTTCAGTATTTACGATCTTTCTCAGTAATTGTTCCTTTTTTCTGAACACTTTCCGGTGTTGAACATTTAATTGGTGGAGTAACTCTCCTAGGTACATTTTAACTACACTGTTTTTGAATACCTTTACTTATCTATATTATATCAAGCTTTAGCCTCTAATTTTAGCCATCATCAGGTAGAAAACAGAACAGAAGGTACTGTACAAAGTAAAACCATATATAGCACTAAACTAAAGTAAAATATATATAAAATATATATATTTCGTTGAGCAGCTGACCGTATTTCGCTGATGTCATTTTCTTTACTAGTTTTTCAAGGTTTCTGAATACCTTCTTCTTTCCTTCATCCAAACGTTGGAGAATGTTAATTAAGTTATAACCGACATGTTTCGACTGGCTTTCAGTCAGAACCGAAACATGTCGGTTATAACTTAATTAACATTCTCCAACGTTTGGATGAAGGAAAGAAGAAGGTATTCAGAAACCTTGAAAAACTAGTGAAGAAAATGACATCAGCGAAATACGGTCAGCTGTTCAACGAAATATGCTTAAAAGAAGGACTGCTTCCAAATTTTACAAAAATATATATATATACATATATATATATATATGATCAAACCACAATCAGAAATGGGAAAAGAAGACTAAGATCTTTCAACCGTAACAAGCGGTCTTCGTCAGAGTCAAAAACCCAACATGACGAAGACCGCTTGTTACGGTTGAAAGATCTTAGTCTTGTTTTCCCATTTCTGATTGTGGTTTGATCATTGATTGTTGTTTCACGTGTTTATGTGAAATCTTTTTATTTATATATATATATATATATATATATATATATATATATATATATATATATATATATATATATATATATATATTGGTAACTCACCACAAATGATCGAAGATAATCGTTCTGACTGAGGCCTTTTCTCTATCACGTCGTCAGAGAACAAGTGAATACAAGTTGTGAGCAGGTTATGAATTTTTATTTAAAGTTCGATGAAGATATGCATCATTGACAGTATTTTCTCTTAATACATTAGAAATAATAATAATTAGAAATAAATAAATTTGAAATCGTTAAACAATTTAAGACTATATCTAATGTATTATTAAGAAAACTACTGCCAATAACCCAAATACTAAAGTTCCCTAGGAGTTAACTTTAACGCATATAAGAAGCTCACTACCTTTGCTGGGTCCAGCGGTAGAAGTTCTTCTATAGTTTTGTTGAGTGTCCCCTACATCTGTACTGTAGAGCTATCTGACAGTCAGCCAGCAGGTGTAACGGTGTTCTACACAAACGGTCAGAATCTGCAAAAACCATCATTGATAGATAATGTCTATTCTCCCTACAATTAGGGAAAAGTGATTTCCTTTCTCCTTCTTCGGGTACTTAGGTGCACTTGTGGGAGGTTGGCTCCCACTAGCTAGCACTTTTGGACCCTCTGCGCTTTCATAGGATATTTCTTCGGACTTCCTTCTCCTTAGTATCATACTGTAGAAAATCTATGTATCTCTATCGGTTGTATTTTGTATGTTCCAGCAGAGCACTGCATACCGGAGTATAAGGCTATATACTCAAGTGATGCTCCATTCATAATAAAATAATCCCTGTATCATTCATCCTTCAGCACGGATCACATAACACCTTAGATTGTGGCTGAGATAAAAGGAGGGGATTTGGGGATTAGGAAGGTTGTGAAATATAAAGGTGGTCAGGTCCAGCCCCTGATCACCTTCTCCTCCTCTTTCGTTTGTCCCTGCATATAGCAGGTTAACAGAGTAGCCTCGTGAAGTTGGTCAGGCCCAGCCCCTGATCACCTTCTCCTCCTCTTTCGTTTGTCCCTGCATATAGCAGGCTAACAGAGTAGCCTCGTGAAGGTGGTCAGGCCCAGCCCCTGATCACCTTCTCCTCCTCTTTCGTTTGTCCCTGCATATAGCAGGTTAACAGAGTAGCCTCGTGAAGTTGGTCAGGCCCAGCTCCTGATCACCTTCTCCTCCTCTTTCGTTTGTCCCTGCATATAGCAGGTTAACATAGGAGCCTCGCTAAGGTGGTCAGGCTCAGCCCCTAATCACCTTCTCCTCCTCTTTCGTTTCTCCCTGCATATAGCAGGTTAACATAGGAGCCTCGCTAAGGTGGTCAGGCTCAGCCCCTAATCACCTTCTCCTCCTCTTTCGTTTCTCCCTGCATATAGCAGGTTAACATAGGAGCCTCGCTAAGGTGGTCAGGCTCAGCCCCTAATCACCTTCTCCTCCTCTTTCGTTTCTCCCTGCATATAGCAGGTTAACATAGGAGCCTCGCTAAGGTGGTCAGGCTCAGCCCCTAATCACCTTCTCCTCCTCTTTCGTTTGTCCCTGCATATAGCAGGTTAACATAGGAGCCTCGCTAAGGTGGTCAGGCTCAGCCCCTGATCACCTTCTCCTCCTCTTTCGTTTGTCCCTGCATATAGCAGGTTAACATAGGAGCCTCGCTAAGGTGGTCAGGCTCAGCCCCTAATCACCTTCTCCTCCTCTTTCGTTTGTCCCTGCATATAGCAGGTTAACAGAGTAGCCTCGTGAAGTTGGTCAGGCCCAGCTCCTGATCACCTTCTCCTCCTCTTTCGTTTGTCCCTGCATATAGCAGGTTAACAGGGTAGCCTCGTGAAGGTGGTCAGGCCCAGCCCCTGGTCACCTTCTCCTCCTCTTTCGTTTATCCCTGGATATAGCAGGTTAACAGGGTAGCCTCGTGAAGGTGGTCAGGTCCAGCCCCTGATCACCTTCTCCTCCTCTTTCGTTTGTCCCTGCATATAGCAGGTTAACATAGGAGCCTCGCTAAGGTGGTCAGGTCCAGCCCCTGATCACCTTCTCCTCCTCTTTCGTTTGTCCCTGCATATAGCAGGTTAACAGGACAGCCTCCTGAAGGCCGAAAGTCGGGGTTGAGTGTTAGAGGCTATTAGAGACGCTTAATCACTCCACTTCTACCCCAAAATTTGTATTAGTAAATGTTTCTCTTTCTATGTGAGTCACTATTCAGCGTTTTTGAACTTGTTTGTGTCCAGTATGCATCTATTTTTTCGTCTTTATAGTACATATATTCTATATAAGATGTATAAATTCATTTCTCTAAGTCAGTGAAATGAAATAATTAATTTTGCGTTATAATCTGTTATATCTTGTTAATTAAATAGTAGACTATCTGATAATATTTAATTCATTTGGTAATTACATTACATTTGGTAATATATATAAATAAAGGGGACATAGAAGCATCATAAATTAGTAAAAACAATAATAAAACTGCTCATAACCGAATTAACTGTAGTAATGTTAAAACGAAACCAACTGCGGTGGACACTGCAGAATGTAAGTACTCTGAAAAACCATACAAGACAAGTTCATAATACAACATTAACGAGAGGATTGTTAGAGAAGGGAACAACAAGTTTAAGAATAGAGAAAAATACCAGCCGCCTTCATATCCTCGTGGCCTTATACATCAAGGACATCCAACCTTCTATGAACATTCAGGCCAATAGTATAGGCATAATACCAAATTGTAAGAACTTTGATAGTTCTTATAAACTTAATAGGCCTACACTGACAGGACCCCCAGGCAATGGTGTATAACAAGTTGTAACCTTCCACTTGTCACAGTCGACTTGTTTTTTTACAAAGATCGTCTATTTCTATTAAATTCTAAATTTTAATGTCTATTTAACCTTTGGAAAAATTGTTATTGAGTTAATTTAATCTGTTTGATAATGATCTGTATACCTGATGATGATTTCCGGGAAAATCGAAAGCATGTAACTAAAAAAATATAATATTATTGAGTAAGCTACAAAATTATTTCTTTGATGTCTCTGGGAAAACTCCTTCACGAAATCACTCCCTACCAGAAAAAACTAGATAGAAAACTAGAAAACACGAGCAAAAAAGTCGTAAATGCGGAAGCTGCTGTCTACTTTAATAAAATATGTTTACAAGAGAATCTGCTGCCAATATACACTAATATATATATATATCTTCCTGCGGGACTCTTCGCTCTTCGCACCTCCTGATGACGACGATTGTCGAAATATCGATGTGAGTTATGTCTTTGTCTTTCTGTGTGTTTCCTTCGTTTTTTATTTTGTGTTAAAAAAGTCCGCTGGACCGTTTCTTTTAATTGTATATATATATATATATATATATATATATATATATATATATATATATAATCATTAAAATTAACCGCAGTCTCGGCATTCACGATCTTAAGACTGAGATATTTGATCTTACGAACTAACCTCCTGCTAACAGGGTTCAACTGGAAAAGGAGTTGGCCAAGTAACGTGTTAAATTAAAATCGATGACTCATGCTTAGTCATTGCTATAAATGTCACATGTCACTTAGCCAACTCCTTTTCCAGATGAACCCTGTTAGCAGGAGGTTAGTTCGTAGGATCAAATCTCTCAGTCTTAAGATTGTGAATGTCGAGAAATCAGTTAAAAAATGAAGAAAACCACCACACAGAGAAAGAGACACACTTACAAACTCAAATTTTCGGATGATCCATTATCAGCCGACCGGTGTGCTTGGTCGCCCATTCTCTTTTTTCCTTAAGACGGATCATCCGAAAATTTGAGTTTGTAAGTGTGTTGTCTCTTTCTCTGCGTGTTGCTTTCTTCATTTTCGAACTGATATATAAAAGAACACATAGAAAGGAAAAAGAAGTGAATCCCTCCAAAGGCTGATAAAGACTGAATTGGCGTTCGAACTGAAGCACTCAAACAGTGTAGCCAACTTTCGGAGGAAAGGTAGACAGGGAAGATAAAGAAATAAAAGCCAAATAAAAATTAAAAAATGAAAACATTTAACTAAAATCAAATTAAAAGCTGATAACAACTTTAAAAAAAAAAAATAATAAACGATTGAGGTTAAGCCCAGGAGCCGATCTACCGCCCAGAAGACTAATAAGTGCTTCTTCTGAAGCTCTCAGAGTAACTTTCGAATTAGTCTGATCAATCTGCCTCAGGACCTGTACACGGAAACAGTCATTAAAACTGAGTCCGTGAGAACTGGCATGAGTAGCAACGGGATGGTCACTGCGTTTGCCATATATATATATATATATATATATATATATATATATTTCATGCTATCGATTCTTTTTAACATTAGGATACATTATAATGAGATTACATTAAATCGTTTATTACATTAAACATTGAGATACACATTATAATTTTTTTTGAAAGTATAAGGTCTATGAATTTTTCTAAAATTTTTGAAATAGTTGACTGTTTTTACACTGTCATATTATTTTCTGTGGGTCAGCCAAAGTCAGTTGTTATTGTAAAAGTTATAGATCATTGTTGTTGCCCTTGGTTAAGAAATGGGCGGCTGAAAACAATATATGGTTCTATGTCTGTTGGTTGATACACCATCACAAGAACACCTGTCAGGGTCAATGATTTGGAACCTATTCGGGTAAAAGATTTAGTACATCGAAACGGACTTGTTTCGTGGTTATATAAAACAGACAGGAAACAGACAATGCAACATCCAAAAGATTAAGAATAAAAAAGAACATATTTTGAGGATAGACAGGACACAGACATAATACATCCAAAAGTTTAATAAGAATAAAAAAGAATATATTTTGAGGTTATATAAAACAGACAGACAGGACACAGACAATGCTACATCCAAAAGTTTAAGAATAAAAAAGAACATATTTTGAGGATAGACAGGACACAGACATATTACATCCAAAAGTTTAATAAGAACAAAAAAGAATATATTTTGAGGTTATATCAGACAGACAGGACACAGACAATGCTACATCCAAAAGATTAAGAATAAAAAAGAACATATTTTGAGGATAGACAGGACACAGACATGCTACATCCAAAAGTTTAATAAGAATAAAAAAGAATATATTTTGAGGATAGACAGGACACATACATACTACATCCAAAAGTTTAATAAGAATAAAAAAGAATATATTTTGAGGTTATATAAAACAGACAGACAGGACACAGACAATGCTACATCCAAAAGTTTAAGAATAAAAAAGAACATATTTTGAGGATAGACAGGGCACAGACATGCTACATCCAAAAGTTTAAGAATAAAAAGGAATATATTTTGTGGATAGACAGAACACAGGTATGCTACATCCAAAAGTTTAAGAATAAAAAAGAATATATTTTGAGGTTATATAAAACTGACAGACAGGACACAGACAATGCTACATCCAAAAGTTCAAGAATAAAAGAGAACATATTTTGAGGTTGTATAAAACAGAATGCTACATCCAAAAGTTTAAGAATAAAAGAGAACATATTTTGATGTTATATAAAACAGCCTGACCGGACACAGACATACTACATCCAAAAGATTAAGAATAATAAAAAGGACGTATTTTGACGTTATACTCGTATAAAACAGACAGACGGGACACAGACAAAGTTACATCCAAAAGTTTAAGAATAAAAGAGAACATATTTTGATGTTATATAAAACAGCCTGACCGGACACAGACATACTACATCCAAAAGATTAAGAATAATAAAAAGGACATATTTTGACGTTATACTCGTATAAAACAGACAGACGGGACACAGACAAAGTTACATCCAAAAGTTCAAGAATAAAAGAGAACATATTTTGAGGTTATATAAAACGGACATGCTACATCCAAAAGTTTAAGAATAAAAGAGAACATATTTTGAGGTTGTATAAAACAGCCTGACCGGACACAGACATACTACATCCAAAAGATTAAGAATAATAAAAAGGACATATTTTGACGTTATACTCGTGTAAAACAGACAGACGGGACACAGACAAAGTTACATCCAAAAGTTTAAGAATAAAAGAGAACATATTTTGATGTTATATAAAACAGCCTGACCGGACACAGACATACTACATCCAAAAGATTAAGAATAATAAAAAGGACATATTTAGACGTTATACTCGTATAAAACAGACAGACGGGACACAGACAAAGTTACATCCAAAAGTTTAAGAATAAAAGAGAACATATTTTGATGTTATATAAAACAGCCTGACCGGACACTACAGACATACTACATCCAAAAGATTAAGAATAATAAAAAGGACATATTTTGACGTTATACTCGTATAAAACAGACAGACGGGACACAGACAATTAAGAATAAAAGAGAACATATTTTGATGTTATATAAAACAGCCTGACCGGACACAGACATACTACATCCAAAAGATTAAGAATAATAAAAAGGACATATTTTGACGTTATACTCGTATAAAACAGACAGACGGGACACAGATAAAGTTACATCCAAAAGTTCAAGAATAAAAGAGAACATATTTTGAGGTTATATAAAACGGACATGCTACATCCAAAAGTTTAAGAATAAAAGAGAACATATTTTGAGGTTATATAAAACAGAATGTTACATCCAAAAGTTTAAGAATAAAAGAGAACATATTTTGATGTTATATAAAACAGCCTGACCGGACACAGACATACTACATCCAAAAGATTAAGAATAAAAAAGAACATATTTTGAGGTTATATAAAACATCAAGCAACAAGGACAATGCTACCATCCAAAAGTTTAAGAATAAAGAAGAAAATATTTTAAAGTTATATAAAACTAACAGGACAGAAATACTCTATCCAAAAGTTTTAAGATAAGAAAAGGACATATTTCGAGGTAATATAAAAAAAAAGTGACAAACATGTCATATTCAGAAATTGTAGGATAAAAACTGTCATGTTTCGAGGTTATATAAAAAGAGGAAGGCTTAAAAAAGACATGTTTTGAGGTAATATAAAATAGGCAGACATATCATAATAAACAAAGGTAGACGAAAAAAAAATGTTTTTGAAAATAAGCATAACTGTCGAAATTACTATAAATAGTTATAAGTAAGTAAAAATGCGTCATCGTTTAGTGAAACATACAGAGAAGACATTGTAAACAGCTAGCGATAACAGAATTGTTTTGAGGTCCTGTAATATTTTAACAAACAATTTTATGTTAGCATAGCAATATACAGCTTTCAAATGATTTTCAGAAATTCATATTACTTAAGAATAATATAATACTTATTAATTTTATTTTTTCCTTTCATTAATATTTGCTAACTATCCTACTGTATATAAAAAAAAGTATACAAGAGAAATTGCAAATATTGTTATGTGGAGAAAAAATCTATTTTATAAAATGTTTATAAAATAAATAAAATGAAATATTATTAAAAAGTTTTAGTTAAATGGGCAACATGAATACTTTAAAATTTATAAGAAAGAGAGAAAATAAAACCTCTAAAATATCATGATTTACAGAATATAAAATAAATAATAACCTCGTTTTGTCGAAAGGAACAATTCCTTATTATGAATTTCAGAATATAAAATAAATAATAACCTTGTTTTGTCGAAAGGAACAATTCCTTATTATCAATTACAGAATATAAAAGAAATAATACCTTGTTTTGTCAAAAGAAACAATTCCTTATTATGAATTACAGAATATAAAAGAAATAATACCTTGTTTTGTCGAAAGGAACAATTCCTTATTATGAATTTTAGAATATAAAATAAATAATAACCTTGTTTTGTCGAAAGGTACAATTCCTTATTATGAATTTTAGAATATAAAATAAATAATAACCTTCTTTTGTCGAAAGGAACAATTCCTTATAATGAATTACGGAATATAAAATAAATAATAACCTTGTTTTGTCGAAAGGAACAATTCCTTCTTATGAATTACAGAATATAAAATAAATAATAACCTTTTTTGTCGAAAGGAACAATTGCTTATAATGTGTCATATAAAATGCCTTAACATTTATAAAATAAATAACAACGAATAATTTTCTTATAGAAAATTATAATTGTAAATTATTAGTTCGCTAAAGTATATGAAGAATTCTAAATAATGATTTTGTCTGTACATTGCTTAGAACTGACTCATTTCAAGTTTTCTTTACGTTTCATACATTGGAGAAACCGAATCCACCCTTAGAAAAATTTCTGTCGGTTTGTCCGTAAAACTTTGTCACAAGTAAACTCAGCTACCATAAGACATATAAAGCTGGAACTATTACAGTAGATTTGTGTAGGTCTAACTTAAAATATAAGCTCTGAATTGATTGGAAATTCAACGTAGAAGTGAAGTTATAGACGTTTAACGCAAAAATGTTTGTCACAAGTAAACTCAGCCACCATAAGACATAGCGAGCTGAAACATTGACACTGGATTTGTGTATGCCTAACTTAAAATATGGGCTCTAAATATATTGATAATTCAGTACAAAAGCGAAGTTATAGGGCTTTAAGCGTATTTTCCTAACTTCACAGACAAGTTTGTTTTGAAAATACACAGGTTTGGCAAGTAGGTATTGTTAGTTGATTTTAATTTCAATTGAGCATATGAATATATTGCGTATTTGACATCATTGAAATGGTGTTTCACAGAGTTGAGGATGTACTATCTATTGAGAATAAATGTTTTGTAAACGAGCAATTCTCAGCCCTTAATATGAACAGGCAGGAATAATCAACAAACAAGTTCTTACGCTATATATATCATACCGAGGAAACAACTTGCAAGTCAGTAAAGAGATTGGATTAGTGATGAAGAAGCAGTTCATTATCTAATTGCATTTCTTGACTCTGAATTTATTTCTCCTGGACTGCCTGCTCATGAGTAAAAACTTAAAGTAGGAGCACCAATGATGCTGCAATTTATAGCAGTAACAAATTTCATGTTACGAAACATGAGTGACCCAAAAACTGTGCAACGGGACACGACTCTGAGTTCGTGCTCTACACAGATATGCCATAGAGGCGGACATAATGACTGGATGTGGTATTGGGGAGTCTGTGTGTATACCACGCATACCATTGATTCTTAGCCACCGTCTGTTTCCGTTCAAATGATTGCAAAGTCCTTTGAGAGTCTATTTCGCAATGACGTTAACTAAGTCGCAAAGGGAGACTTTATCTAACGCAGGAATTCAAGTTAGCGAAACCAAGTTATTCTCACATGGTCAACTGTAGTTTACTTGCTCAATAGTCAGAGGTTTCAACTGATTGTTGTTCTTCTATGAACCTGAAGGACAGACAGCTAATGTAGTGTATACAGAGGCATTTATTTAACACTGTACTAATAATGGTATTTTCTACTATTCTATAATTTCTAATTATAATATTAGTAATATACTATAATTGATATTTTGGAATACCAAGTATAATAGAATTTTTGATTCCGTCAAAGACGGGTACGTTTGCTGGTATATAATAAGAAACAAAATTATTCCGAAAGGAAATATTGCATATGATGAGTACTGAAAATATATAAAAAAAATTACAGTATACAAAATTACGAATAACTTTCCTGTCGAAAAGAAGAAACTGCTTATTATAAGCCAGCTAAAATACTTTAAAAGTTACAGAATATACAATAACGAATAACTTCACTCTTGGGAACAACTGTTAATTTTTAATTTTTTAAAATATTTGTGATATTTACATCATACGAGTAGATCAAACAATACAGTAATTCCTCCTTAATTCGCAGTTGAGTATTCCAGGGTTACGTGTTTTACGGCGTCCTGTAAATTATAAAAATATTAATAATAATTATAATTTAATTAATTATAATTATTTATTATATATTTCATTATTAATTATTATTATTAATAATAATATATTTAATTATAGTTTAATTATAATTAAAAATTATTAAAAAAATTCTACTGTAACTCCAGTAAAAAAATAAAAATAAACAACTCGTAATGAAAAAGTACAGTAGTTAGTATTGGAGAAGAAAATATACAGGATTCTTCTTGTACTATGGAGGTTGATATGAAACAATAGTGACTTGCTGGGTCAACCCCTACTCTGTTGTGACAATACACACTACAAATTAGTCTTTGTTAAGAATTATTTCTTATATTTTTAATTTTTATTTTTAAAACAAGACAGTATTCAGCAAGGTCAGGATTCTCTTCTCCATTGGAAAGGCCGATGTTCGAACTTCAGAGACTTTTATAAGGTCCATTATTCGCTTATTTTCCCTTTTCGCGGGTCTCTTCGGTTCCCCATTATACGCGAAAAGTGAGAGATTACTGTATTCCAATATTTTCTTGTAGCGTATTTCGGTAAAACTGTATTTTATGCATGCTCGTTTTATGTTTTCTTTCGATAATACGCTAGCTATGTGCACTATCGTAGTCCAGCGAAATAAGTTGTTAAGAACGAATATTACTTGATTAAAGGAATTATCAGTCAAATATAGTGAAGTTCTGTCTGCTGGATGACGGTTCAACCGAAAATTAGAGACAGTAAGTGTGTTTGTTCCTTAGTTCTGTGTTTCTGATTCATCGTGACATGTTTGTTGTCCTTTTGGATCGTTTTCCTGTTTACAATGTTATATATATATATATATATATATATATATATATATATATATATATATATATATGAAATGGGAAAACAAGACTAAGATCTTTCAACCGTAACAAGCGGTCTTCGTCAGAGTCAAAAACCCAACTGAACACTAGATGCAGAAAACATCTGGTGAGGGGTTGAGAAGAGTGGGAGGGAAGAGTGGTATTTTAAAAGGGTGAAAGCACAGGAAAGGACTAATGTCCAGAAAGGGATGTTTGGGGAAACAAAGGAGTACAGTAAGAAAAAGTAAAAAAACAATCCGCTAGCTGTCAACCCTCTTTGAAGAGGCTATTGCCCTCGTGACGAAAGTATCAAGTTTGAAGAGACCGTTACTAATGTTTATAATATTAGATCTATTAAATTTAATTAGAGACGATTCAATAATATTTCTTAACAAAATTGATTTTTCATAGGTAATAAATTTAGCTCCTGTCCAATCAATATGATGATTTTCATTTTTTATATGCAAGAATAAGGCACTACTGTTTTCCTGTCTACTTACGTTATATTGGTGTTGTTTTACACGTGTTTTTAATGATTTACCAGTTTGACCAATATAAATTTTATGGCATTTTTGCACGGAATTTTATAAATACCAGCGGACTCCAATTCGCTTGGAGAGTTTTTTATTAACATATTACCCACGTTATTACGATTAGAAAACACTATATTAAAATCAAGTTGTTTGGCTAATCTTGGAAGGGGGTCCAATGATTCGTGGTATGGCAAAACTATAGAATTTGATAATAAAAGGGGCTGTTTTGAATTGTGGTTTGATCATTGATTGTTGTTTCACGTGCTTATGTGAAATCTTTTTATATATATATATAAATATACACGAGTTCGAGATTAACAAAGAGCAACTCACAAAGTAGGGAAACACACTTTATATATATATGATCTAACCACAATAAGAAATGGGAAAATAATACTAAGATCTTTCAACCGTAACAAGCGGTCACTGTCAGAGACAAAAACATAACTGACTTTTTTTTTTATTCTGACTTTTTAGGGTTTTTGACTCTGACGAAGACCGCTTGTTACGGTTGAAATATCTTAGTCTTGTTTTCCTATTTCTTATTGTGGTTTGATCATTGATTGTTATTTCATGTGTTTATGTGAAATCCTTATATATATGTATATATATCAGACTTAGAATGTAAAACTGGTATAATTTGAATAACCTAGATTCAGTTGCATATGTACTGAAGAAAAATAATTGTTTTTTTAAATTATTTCCTATATATTTTACTCGAGACTCTGTCCATGGCTTGGTTGGTATTAGGCTAAGTCAAATTGTTTTTTTCCGCTAGAAAGAATACATATATAGTTAGAAATCGATTTAGGTTATAAAGCCCCAGCATGTAAAAGCATGCATGCTTCATTTAACTGGAGTGTTTTACATATCGATTATATATTCGATTTAACTTGCTTCTATTATAAGGTTTTGCCTTTTTATGTTATAAGTGGATGGATAATAATCGATTTATATTATAAAAGGAATACCGCTATCGATATTATATTATAAAAGGAATACCGCTATCGATATATAAGATGTTACAAATGTGTTTTAATTTTAACTTTTTTTATGAATCAATTATCTAATTAAATCTAATTATCACTAAAACAAAACAAAAATTATATACAGTTAAATTAGTGATAGAACAAACAGTTGTGGTCAAATTAAACTTCACTAAATTTCATGATTGTCAAATTACAGATAGATCAAATATATGACATTAAATTAATTGTTATTAAATTTATGACTAACCAAATTAATGACTGACCAAATTAATTGTTGTTGAATTAGTTACTCATTAAATTAGTGATAACGCTGTGACTGGGCAAACTTGCTGTATCACTTCTACAATGATTGATTATTTATCATCGTAAAGAAATTAATCAAATTCTAAGGAATTAGAATCAATAATATCAATAAATAAATAAATTTTAATCGATTTATATTATAAAAGGAATACTGTTATCGATATATAAGATATTACAAATGTACTTTAATGCTTACATTTTGTAAATTTTATTGAATCAATTATTATTCTATTTAATTATCACTAAAACAGAACAAAAAGTAGTTCCTATTAAAATTGGTGATTCAACAACAGTTGGGTTACAAATTACTTCCCACTAAAATTGAAGATTGTCATATTACAGACAGATAAAAAAAAATGGCATAAAAATAATTGTTACCAAATTCTATTCTAACTAAATGAATGAAAGACTACATTAATTGGTGTCGAATTAGTGACTCATTAAATTAGTGATAACGCTGTGACTAGGCAAACTTGTATCACTTATATTGATTGATTACTATGATCACTTATTTGATCACTTATTTGATTGATTTTTTATCATCGTATCTTATTCTAAAGAAATTAGAATCAGTAAAATATATCACAAAATAAAAAAATTAGTTGGACCTAAACTAATGTCTGGACATAATATTGGTTACTAAACTTGTGGCCATTTAATAAATAAATGGTTCTTAAATTAGTGGCAGACCAAATTAATGACAAAAATACTAATTTTAAAACAGATGGATGACAAAACTTTTTACTTTGACGAAGATCCCATGTTATGGTTAAAGATCTTAGTTTTTTTTCCCCCTTTCAAACTGTGAGGATATATATATATATATATATATATATATATATATATATATATATATATATCTTTTTCGTTGGAAATACAATCCAAAACGGACAAAACGACAAAAAACGGGTCTCCAACTGTCGTTGAGTCAGAGCGCTTGGTTGGTTTCCCTCTCTTATCCCTCCTGAAGACGGTTCAAGCCGAAAATTAGAGACTGTAAGTTTGTTCTTTAGATAACTCTATGTTTCTTCGTCTATATTGAACTATATATATATATATATATATAATATATATATAATATATATATATATATATATTTATAATATATTTAATATATGTTGTTTTTATGTATGAGTATTGTATTATAATATATTTATAATATATATAATATATAATATATATTTATATATATATTATATATATATAATTACATATATATATATATATATTGTAAAAGACGAGCCAATCCCTGTTACGTACTACTTTGGGCACTTCTTATTGGTTGTGGGTGTTTATTCGTTGAACACGTTTCTCCTTAGCACACTCCATCTGCTCGGCCGCCTCAGCCTTCACTCCTAGGGACTGCGAGCCCTCTCCCGGAGTGAAGGCTGAGGCGGCCGAGCAGACGGAGTGTGCTAAGGAGAAACGTGTTCAACGAATAAACACCTACAACCAATAAGAAGTGTCCAAAGTAATACGCAACAGGGATTGGCTCGTCTTTTACAATATCTAATCTGGCATTCAACATATATATATATATATATATATATATATATATATATATATATAAATATATATATATATATATTGAGTTAGCTTCAGCTACTCAGAGGGACTATTCCTGACAGATGACGACTGTCGAAATATTGTTGTGAGTCTTTTGTGTTGTGTTTTTATTTGTTTTTCTCTTTCCTGTGTGAACTATATATATACACTTAAAATAATCTGTGACACATAGACCAAAAAATAACAAAGAACTCACTTTTCAATATTTCAATTGCAATTGAAATTGTAACCCTCAAGAGAAGAAGTTAATTGACGGAGGGACGACTGTCAACTTATTCTTAAAAGTGAGTCTTTGTTATGTTTCTGTCTATGTGTCACAGATTATTTAAAGTGCAATCAGTCCTTCCGGAGCGTTTCCGTTTATCAATATATAAATATATATATATATATATATATGTTCACACAGAAAAGAGAAAAACAAATAAAGACACACACAAAAGACTCACAACGATATTTCGACAGTCGTCGTCATCGGGCAGACAGAACTAGTCCCTTTGAGTAGCTGAAGCTAACTTATATATATATATATATATATATAAGATTTAACAAATAGCTAAGAACCCAGAAACTCACTACAGAACTCACTTTGATATTTCGACATCCGTCGTCGTCGGGAAGAAGTGCAAAGAACTTGCGTTGAGAAGCAAACTGCTACCATATATATGGAAGCAGTCCTTTGTTGAAACATATTTACTGTATTATGAACTGTATTTATTACTGTAAACTGTGTCTTAATACAACCTCTAAAGACTTACATAATTTTTAAATAGTATGAAGATAACTGGAAACCAGGCTAAGCATGTCGGTTCTACGCTAGTTAATATTCTCCAACTTAAAATTTACGGAATCCGTCTCCAGGAGATAAGATAGAGAGAGGGTGACCCGAGTACCCTGTCCGTTAACGCAACAACTAAGACTGAACCCAGAAGTATAGCGACAATTCATTGAGCAATAATAATACATATGTTATTGCAACTATGGTTATGCATAATTTAAGATCATTAGTTGTGCAATCCGTAATTGTGTGGTATTTACTCATTCTGAGGGAAAATGAATAAAACCAACAAAAGTCTCCATACAAATGAAGTTATATTCAACTCGTTTCGAACACTTTGTGTCTATCATCAGGAAGACACCAAGGAAGTGGTACTGACGTGTTGGTCAAGTGAAAACAACAGTTTTCACTTGTTGGTCAGTTGTTTTCACTTGACCAACCCATCAGTACCACTTCCTTGGTGTCTTCCTGATGATGAACACAAAGTGTTCGAAACGCGTTGGATAAAACTTCATTTGCGGTTAGACTTTAGTTGGTTTATTCATTTTCCCTCAGAATAATTCAAGATGTGTCTAATACGTGTAGATAATTCTTTGAATACCAAATTTATGAAAATTGTAAGAAATATTTCTTTTCGAAAGATTATACGGAGGAAACCTACAAGAATACTTTCTTAACGACCTATCGATGTGTTAACGACCTATCGATGTCTTTAATGAACACTATGTATCGATTGATATTGACTATTGTCATATTTTGTAAAAGGGATTATATAAGCACGAATCAAGCTTTTATTATATAATATAATCGATTATAAATAATTTTCGTAATTTATTTTTATTTAATTTATATATCAATTAAGTTTTGAATTAGTTTGTGTTCTGATATCAGGTTTAAAGAAAAAATTATAAAAAAAATATAGATTTATGCAACGTTTATTTGTTTTCCTTTAAATTCGCTTTAGCTTATAGTGATGTTTTAGGTACACAAAGTGTTTTCTCATGTATTATTTCAATCAGTTGAAGAAATGGGTGCGAGACATTACATGTTCATTCTTTAATGGGATTTGTTAATTTTGAGTAATATAAGGAACATTTATTTAGAGTAAGGATGCTTACTTAACGAGTTCATGACATTGTTAAGGCTCGGGGCCGACGGTTTCTTGGTTCATGCAGGTATAGATAACTAACGTATCTCGTTGATGCTGGTATGAGGCATATTCAGGTCCACATTTGGCTACAACCTTGACTTAACAGGGAGGACGGACCGACCATTAATATCTTCCGTTCATGGCTAAAGATTACTAATTTAATACGATTTATTAATTTTGAGTAATTTAATTGATACTTATTTAGAGTAAGGATGCTTACTTAATGAGTGCATGACATTGTTAAGGCTCGGGGCCGACGGTTTGTTTGTTGATGCTGGTATAGATAACTAACGCGTTTGTTGATGCTGGTCTGAGGCATATTCAGGTCCACATTTGGCTACAACCTTGACATAACAGGGGGGACCGGCCATTAAATGTCTTCCGTTCATGCCTAAAGATTACTAAATTAATACAAAAAAATTGATATTTTTACAAAAATGAGCCTCATATGCTGTTTATCAAACTTTTTTCGACGTGGATACCTTTTTGGTTCTAGTAGCTTTCCCGGGAACTCCAAATACTAATGATTTCATACAATCATAATATAAATATTTTCATATGCCGTTATAAATAGTATTTAAGTTTAAAAACAATTAAAAAAAAAGTAATATACTGCAATGGGTATTTTTCGAATTAAAATTCAAAAGTAAAATATATTAATTGTTATATTTTTAATAAGGACGTTACACATGAAACAGAATTTTCAAGCAATTTTAACACAGCGTTTGTTTTGTATTCATTTTTGGCTGTATTAGTTGAGAGTTTGATTTTCAAGTTAGCCCCAGCATCCGGTCTACTTTGGTATTTGGTTTCTGGATTCAATAACAGTTTAAAATTGAAGATAGGTAGCAAACAAAGTATAGAAAACAGTCTTACAAACTCAAATTATTGGACAATCCGTACTTAGGACAAAAGACAAAGAGAGACCAAAAACATTATAGACGAAACGGCTAGTAACCCACATGGAAACCATATATATAATATATATATATATATATATATATATATATATATATATACAATTAAAAGAAACGGTCCAGGGACTTTTTTAAAATAAAATAAATTCAAAACGAAGAAAAGTGTACCGCCCTTTCTTCTTGCTGGACTCTTCGCTTTTCGCACCTCCTGATGACGACGATGGTCGAAATATCGATGTGAGTTATGTCTGTGTCTTTCTGTTTGTTTCCTTCGTTTTGAATTTATTTTATTTTAAAAAAGTCCGCTAGACCGTTTCTTTTAGTTGTATATATATATTATATATTATATATATAAATATTATATATATGGTTTTCATGTGGGTTACTAGCCGTTGCGTCTATAATATAGACCTGATAATATTTTATTATATCTATATATGATCTATATATATATAACTTTAAATTACACAAAGCACGACACAGAAAAAAGAATAAAAAGAACACTTACGAATTCAATATTTCGCACTGTTTTTCGTCATCAGGAGTACACTAAAAGAGAGGACGAAGTGACAGAGATCTCCCCACGTCGAAGAACAGAGTGCGAATATATATATATATAAATATATATCAATGATCAAACCACAATAAGAAATGGGAAAACAAGACTTGATAAAAAGATTTCACATAAACACGTGAAATAACAATTAATGATCAAACCACAATAAGTCTTATTTTCTTATTTCTTATTGTGGTTTGATCATTGAATGTTATTTTTCGTGTTTATGTGAAATCTTTATATATACATATATAAACACTAATAAATTATCGACCGTGTGTCAGATATACAACTAAAAAATGATAGATCCGGGATGCGGTCAGTTTCTCCCATTTTCAATTTAAACTCTTATTGCCGACGTTTCGATTTTATTTAAAATCTTTTTCCAAAGGCCTACAAACAGAGGAAACCAAGAATATATATATATATATATATATATATATATATATATATATATTATATATAGGTTTGATGCTTCTATACGGTCACGAATCTTAAGAACTAGCTATATTTAGACTAAGAAAGCTCCCCCGGAGGTAAGGAAGTAATCTCTCAATCTTATCTGTTCATCTGCTTAAAAGATTGCACCCAACTGATACTTGAATGTTTGAATTGCCTTCTCATTTTGCCTCCCTGACAAGCGTATAGTTTACTGGACACAATCATATCCGTAACTGATTCAACCTGGAGGCGGTCCTCAAGAGTTTCTTAACATCAAAATCAATTGATTACATAGCCGCAAGACAATCCTTGCTCCTAACCAAAAAAAAAGATATCTATAGTTTTAAAAAGAGATTATACATCTCGTTCTTTTAGAAATATATTTTAGTTTTTAAGTCCTAAATATGGTATTACACAAGTAATTACATCCACCGAAGTGAAAGAGGGAATTGAGATATAGTAAGTAGAAATTATTACTGTTAGATTAGCCCTATTTAATTCTTAAAATATAGTGGAGTAAATAAAGTAGATTCCAAATTTTTAGAAACAATATAAGCACGATTACAAATGTGTAACAACAATGTATATTGAGGCGAGGTTAGCTGCTCAGTCGTCAACCTACTCGCCTCTTGGCTTTTAGTCAGTGGTCCGATACCCCGAGCAACCAAGAAGAAACTGTAGGCCATTACAGAAACTCTCTAAAAAAGTAACCAACCATGAAATTGGCATAAACGGTTTAGAAGTATATATATATATACTTTTTTTCGTTAGAAATACGATCCAAACAGGACAAATATAGTTCAATATAAACAAAGAAACATAGAGAAATCAAAAGAACACACTTACAGTCTCTAATTTTCGGTTTGAACCGTCTTCAGGAGAGATAAGAGAGGGAAACCAAGCGCACTGGTTCAGAGACGGTTGGAGACCAACAGTGTTGCCTCATGCGCGCCCGTTCACAGAAAATTTTCTGTGACCGGGCGCGCATGAGGCAACACTGTTGGTCTCCAACCGTCTCTGAACCAGTGCGCTTGGTTTCCCTCTCTTATCTCTCCTGAAGACGGTTCAAACCGAAAATTAGAGACTGTAAGTGTGTTCTTTTGATTTCTCTATGTTTCTTTGTTTATATTGAACTATATATATATATATATATATATATATATATATATATTGGTGTGTTCTCTAATCGGGGTTCGGTCAATTTTCCAGGGTAAAAAATCAAACTCTCGATGACAACGTTTCGGTTTTATTTAGAACCTTTTTCATAGTTAAAAAATTCTTACTTCTGTCTATGAAAAATGTTTTAAATAAAACCGAAACGTTAGCAAAAGCGTGATTTTTTATCCTCGAAAATTGACCGTACCCCGATTGGAGAACACACCTATTCTTTCAAACGGTCGATATATTATTGAAGACATTCCAAAGAAAACTTACAGAATTCAATATTTCGAACTGTTGTTCGTCATCTGGAGATTAGACTTGAAGAGAGAACGAAGTGAGAGAGATCTCCCCACGTCGAAGAACGGAGCGCGAAACTCCGTTTCGCGGTATTATATATATATATATATATATATATATATATATATATATATAATATATATTTATATATACAGGAAAACGATCCAAAAGGACAATGAATCACAAACACAGAACTTAGGATCAAACAAACTTACTGTCTCTAATTTTCGGTTGACCGTTATCAGGAGAGTTGAGAAAGGGACACAAACCAAGCGCACTCGTGAAGCAACGGTTGGAGACCCAACTCTCCTGATCACGGTTCAACCGAAAATTAGAGACAGTAAGTGTGTTTGCTCCTTGGTTCTGTGTTTGTGATTCATCGTGAAACATGTATGTATGTATATATATATATTATATATATATATATGGAGAGAGATATACATATATGGGGAGAGAGAGAGAGAGAGAGAGAGAGAGAGAGAGAGAGAGAGCAGTTTAAAATCGAAGATAGGTAGCACACAAAGTAAAGAATATTATATATATATATATATATATATAAAAAGATTTCACATAAACACGTGAAATAATAATCAATGATCAAAACACAATAAGAAAATGGGAAAACAAGACTAAGATCTTTCAACCGTAACAAGCCGTTGGGTTTTTCACTCTGACGAAGACCGCTTGTTACAGTTGAAAGATCTTAGTCTTGTTTTCCCATTTTCTTATTGTGGTTTGATCATTGATATATATATTTAGTAAAATCGTATTTTTTCCCTTGAGGTCCACCTGAGTATCTTTTATGAAGCAGCAGTGCACACGAGGTGTTTCTGGGCACTCAGATTTTGACTAACTGTAATAAACCAGTATCAGTTGTTTATTGAAATGTCACCCACCTAAAGCTAGTAAATTACACTCATTTAGTACCTAGTAATTACAAAAAAAAATCATTTAATCAAA
Source organism: Hermatobates lingyangjiaoensis (assembly GCA_026182355.1). Taxonomy (NCBI): domain Eukaryota; kingdom Metazoa; phylum Arthropoda; class Insecta; order Hemiptera; family Hermatobatidae; genus Hermatobates; species Hermatobates lingyangjiaoensis. The sequence goes on from JAPFBL010000802.1 coordinate 30,809, forward strand.
ACAAAAATCAGAACTAAAGTAAAATATTATATTTGTCTTGAATTTAAGAACCTTTAAAAAGACATCAATCTTAGAAAGAGGCCCTTACGAAAAAAATAACAGTTGAATCTGATTTCAGTAAAGAGAAACCCTTCTGTTTATATAGAAGGGCGATGAAGGGTGTGGTTTGGAGGGGTGGGGGCGGGGGTGGGGGCGGGGGTGGGGGCGGGGGGTGGGGGCGGGGGTGGGGGCGGGGGTGGGGGGGTTTAAGGGAGTCGAAAAGGGAAAAAGGTTTCACCTCTAACTCACTTATCTTATCAGGAGCTGCTCTTACTGCTCTCTCTTGCTCTCTCCCACTTTCTCTGTTGTTACGAGAAAGGACCAACCAAACAATAAGGGTTTGGAGGAAACTTGTTGCATCACAAAATTTACAATACCACAGAGTACACCTCAAAACAACCCCCTAGCCCACCACACCAGACCTCCCACACTCACTAAGCTCACCCTAAGACCTTTTAGCTGCATTTTATCCAAAGAATTGAAAATCGAAAAAAAACTGTTGAGAGGGGGAGAAAAAAAATCACGCAAGTTAATTAATGGTGATTTTTAACAAATTATGATTAAAAAAAAATTTGAATATCAAAACCAACAACACGTTTTAAATACTTAAGTCTTCATTAATATATATATATATATATATATATCAATGATCAAACCACAATAAGAAATGGGAAAACAAGACTAAGATCTTTCAACCGTAACAAGCGGTCTTCGTCAGAGTCAAAAACCCAACTGAACACTAGATGCAGAAAATATCTGGTGAGGAGTTGAGAAGAGTGGGAGGGAAGAGTGGTATAACAACACGTATATTAAAAACACATGTATATTAAAAACACATGTAAAACAACACCAATATAACGTAAGTAGACAGGAAAACAGTAGTGCCTTATTCTTGCATATAAAAAATGAAAATCATCATATTGATTGGACAGGAGCTAAATTTATTACCTATGAAAAATCAATGTTGTTAAGAAATATTATTGAATCGTCTCTAATTAAATTTAATAGATCTAATATTATAAACATTAGTAACGGTCTCTTCAAACTTGATACTTTCGTCACGAGGGCAATAGCCTCTTCAAAGAGGGTTGACAGCTAGCGGATAGTTTTTTACTTTTTCTTACTGTACTCCTTTGTTTCCCCAAACATCCCTTTCTGGACATTAGTCCTTTCCTGTGCTTTCACCCTTTTAAAATACCACTCTTCCCTCCCACTCTTCTCGTTTCCTCACCAGATGTTTCCTGCATCTAGTGTTCAGTTGGGTTTTTGACTCTGACGAAGACCGCTTGTTACGGTTGAAAGATCTTAGTCTTGTTTTCCCATTTCTTATTGTGGTTTGATCATTGATTGTTGTTTCACGTGTTTATGTGAAATCTTTATTATATATATATATAGTTCACACAGGAAAGAGAAAAAAAAATAAAGACACACACAAAAGACTGACAACGATATTTCGACAGTCGTCGTCATCGCGCAGAAGTAGTCCCTTTGAGTAGCTGAAGCTAACTCCAATATATATATAATATATATTATATATATATATAAAAATTTCACATAAACACGTGAAATAACAATCAATGATCAAACCCATTTCCATGGGATTTTCCATTTCTTATTGTGGTTTGATGATTGATATATTGATATATATATACTAAATAATCGAAAAGGCGATACAAACTGGACACAATAACTGACCGGATTTTTGTTTGTTCCGTTAATGGAACGTTATTTATTACTGAATAAATCTTAAATAGAAATGCGAATTTGATTAGAGATTTGTGTGGAAAGACCTTATGATTTCATTGCTATGACCAATGACCAATGACCTATGATGCACTAAAGTACACGACATAGTTATTAGTTAAAGGCCATTGTCATGTCCATGGCCGGCTACATGAATAATACCAGGAAATGCATTTGCACGACTATACTGTATTGCAGCAATCAATTGTACCTTATTGAAAGAGGTATTAAGATGTACGATCATATTGAATCTTTTTGAAAGAGGTGTCAAGATGTATGACCATATTGAGAGAGGTATCAAGACGTACGACCATACTGTACCTTATTTAAAGAGGTACCAAGGCGTACGACCATATTGTAGCTTATTGAAAGAAGTATCTAGACGTATGACCATATTGAAAGAGGTATCAAGACGTATGACCATATTGTACCTTATTGAAAGAGGTATCAAACAGGTATGACCATATTGAAAGAGGTATCAAGATCTACGACCATATTGTACCTTATTGAAAGAGGTATCAAGACGTATGACCATATTGAAAGAGGTATCAAGACCTACGACCATTTTGTACCTTATTTAAAGAGGTACCAAGGCGTACGACCATATTGTAGGTTATTGAAAGAAGTATCTAGACGTATGACCATATTGAAAGAGGTATCAAGACGTATGACCATATTTTACCTTTTTGAAAGAGGTATCAAACAGGTATGACCATATTGAAAGAGGTATCAAGATCTACGACCATATTGTACCTTATTGAAAGAGGTATTAAGATGTACGATCATATTGAATCTTTTTGAAAGAGGTGTCAAGATGTATGACCATATTGAGAGAGGTATCAAGGCGTACGACCATATTGTACCTTATTTAAAGAGGTACCAAGACGTACGACCATATTGTACCTTATTTAAAGAGGTACCAAGACGTACGGCCATACTGTACCTTATTTAAAGAGGTACCAAGACGTACGACCATATTGTAGCTTATTAAAAGAAGTATCAAGACGTATGACTATATTGAAAGAGGTGTCAAGATGTATGACCATATTGAAAGAGGTATCAAGATGTATGACCATATTGAAAGAGGTATCAAGATGTATGACCATATTGAAAGAGGTATCAAGATGTATGACCATATTGAAAGAGGTGTCAAGATGTATGACCATATTGAAAGAGGTATCAAGATGTATGACCATATTGAAAGAGGTGTCAAGATGTATGACCATATTGAAAGAGGTGTCAAGATGTATGACCATATTGAAAGAGGTGTCAAGATGTATGACCATATTGAAAGAGGTGTCAAGATGTATGACCATATTGAAAGAGGTATCAAGATGTATGACCATATTGAAAGAGGTATCAAGATGTATGACCATATTGAAAGAGGTATCAAGATGTATGACCATATTGAAAGAGGTGTCAAGATGTATGACCATATTGAAAGAGGTATCAAGATGTATGACCATATTGATGGAGGTGTCAAGATGTATGACCATATTGAAAGAGGTGTCAAGATGTATGACCATATTGAAAGAGGTGTCAAGATGTATGACCATATTGAAAGAGGTGTCAAGATGTATGACCATATTGAAAGAGGTGTCAAGATGTATGACCATATTGAAAGAGGTATCAAGATGTATGACCAGATTGAAAGAGGTATCAAGATGTATGACCATATTGAAAGAGGTGTCAAGATGTATGACCATATTGAAAGAGGTATCAAGATGTATGACCATATTGAAAGAGGTATCAAGATGTATGACCATATTGAAAGAGGTATCAAGATGTATGGCCATATTGAAAGAGGTATCAAGATGTATGACCATATTGAAAGAGGTATCAAGACTTATGACGAAATTGTAGCTTATTGAACGAGGTATTAAGACGGGACGGGACCTGCGTGTCCCGATATTTTCCCAGTTTCATTATCTGACAGTTTATTTAGTGATTCTCATAAGGCCACACTCGGAAATATAAGTCAGGAGTTCTTGGAAGGCAAACTGGAGGTATCAGTTATCCCTCTGATGTTCTAAGAAAAGTTCCTTCTGTATACCAAACAGATGTCTTGAATCTCTACACCCCTTATTTTTTCGTCTCAGTTGCTTGTGATCTTTTCGCTGTGCTACACCTGCTCTGCCTACACCTACCTACACCTACTTACTCTACTGGAATCAATAAGTAAGTATCAACTAAAATGAGAACTCTAGTTTCAAAACCGTGGTGTCAATTTTCAGTTTCAAAAGATTCATTAGAGATATTTTATTTATTGAAAGTAAAAATACGAATATAAAAGAGAAAAAAGATCGGGCCCAGTACACAGCAGCTCCAATTTATTTTCCAAATTAACAAAAAAATCCATATTAATTATTATGCTGTGTAATTATTATTAATTATTATATTTACAGTTATTTTGAAAGAAACAATGTACGTATTTTCATTTCCTTTTTTTGACATTATACCTAGTCATGCCATAAGTTCTGTTACAAGAAAAAGTTTTCCTAGAAAATAAAGTACTCGTAGTTCTTGGGAAAAGTAATTTATTTATAAAATTGTGAACTGGTAATCCTTAGCTTCATATCTGAGATAAACAGTAGGCAGGTTTTAGTAGGCATTTATTTTAGCTAATCTTTATGTCCAATGTTTGAAACAGAACTTATGGCAAGACTAGGTACTTCCGGGGGGGGTTGTCCTGATCATTCATCGAAAATCCCGATTTTTTGGCACTTTTTACTTATATGTCCCGATATCGCCTTAAAAAAATCTGGTAACCCTAATCAAGACCTACGACCATTTGAAAGAGGTTTCAAGACATATGACCATATTGTACCTTATTTAAGAGGTATCAAGACGTACGACCATATTGTAGCTTATTGAAAGGAGTATCAAGACGTACGATCCAATAAGCGAATATTTCCATATACGAGGGTAAATGTCATACCAATATTTGTCTCGACATACGATGATTTGCTCCAGATACGATATATGATGAAGCGTCTGTATGATATTAATGAAACGAAAGGAAGCGGAGGTCAAAGTGAAGACTAGAAAGAAAATTTAAAATAAAACCAAATATTTTAAAATAAAACAAAAAAAAGGATCTATTTTAATTTTATTTATTAATGTTGTTAGACATCTAGTATAGTATACAATATATATGTCATATATCTCGTATACGATAACAAAACTTAACAATAAACATGTAAAACGACAATCAAAGCCTAAACCACAATAAGAAATGTGATGAAAAAAACACAAAAAACTGCTTCTGATTTCTTATTGTTGTTCAGACGTCTATTAATGTATTATGGTATACGATATATAAATCGTATATAGTATGTGATAACAGTATTTTAAATAAACACGTAAAACAATTAACATCAAATCTACAATAAGAAATGTAAAAAAAAATCTGTTTTTTAATTATTATTGTCATTCAGACATTTATTATCATATACGATTTATACATCGTATATTGTTTACGATAACAGTATTTCATAATAAACACGTAAAATTACAACCAACACTAAAACTTCGATAAAAAATAAGGGAAAAAATAAGACCTTTCTACCATAACAAGACGTCTTTTAATCACTTGGGATTTCACTCTGATGGAAACGCATCTTTCGGATAAAAGATTAAAAGACCTTAATTTTCTTTATAATTTGTTATCGTGGATGATTAACGTATACGATATAGAGTTTAATCAATATGACTGCAGATCGATACAATATCCTTCATTAAATCGATTATTCGTTAAAAGTAGAGTCGATCTATAGGTCAAAAGGGCAAATGATTAGATTACTGTCAAGTTTGAGTAAAAACGCTCTTTCGTATAATAGCTAGGGTTTTTGTAACGTTTTATTTCTTTTTCTTTTCCGTGAGTTATTGACTTGTTTGATAGACAAGGATTTGTCACAGGTCCTCCCTTAATGTATTTAACATTTGGTGCTAAGTGCACCATTGAGCTAGAACACGCGTATTACTACTACTAAAGAACCATGGGCTTTAGTACAAGAGAAATCGATTAAGTGGACAACTCTTGCATGCTATACAAATAAATCGATTTACTAATTCAATATTACCTCCACAGAAAAAAAAAACAATCGATCCATTAATGCAAGGTATTTTTCCAGTCCAAAATTAGCTTACTTCAATTGTACCTCTGATGAAGACCAATTGTTTTCAATGAAACGTTGAAACATCCCTACTATTGTTAAAACGAAGAGATATCTAATGTGTTCATACAATTAAATAGAAAAAAGAAAAATTCTATGGTCTATTAAGCAAGCAAGAGTAAAAACGTATATGGAAGGTGAAAAAAATGTTTTCTGAAAACAGATTTTTCGCATAGAAAATTCTTCCCAAACAATATGGATCATACCTACTATACTATGGGGCCCATTTTTGTGTAAAATATCATCTTAATCTATCAAAGATTCTGGTCCGTAGCGTGGTAACAAGCAATGCTATCACACTCACCCACACAGACACACACACACACACACACACACACACAGACATCATCAAAAAAAACTTCATGAAACGACTTTTGGGACCTCAAAACATGTAATTCCGTTAAAATCTCGAGATAGAATTTTTTACACGTCCACTATGCTTTCCTTGTAGTAAAATTCGATAAATAATAACGAAATGTAAGACGTAATAAAATATGTGTTATTTTATGTGTTTATGTGATTCTATTTAACACCTTTTTTAAATTTTTTTTTTTGACTTTTCTCATAATTTTCCATTGTGAAAATGAATTATATCGAAAAAAAATTATAAAATATTCTGCTATACATAATCTTTATTTGACTTTTATTTCTTTAAATACATGAACATTGTTATTACCACTGAGGTTAGTATGATTAATATTAGAAATAGAGAAAACCGTCATACCTCAAAATCTATGATTTATATCTTAGTGTGTGTACAGAAAATGAATACAGAAAAGAGGAGTAAACAAAGACATTGTGGATTCTTCAAAAATTCGAAGAGGAAAGAAGAAAAGAGTTTAGAAACTCATGAACTACCATGAGAGAAGGTAATAGAGGAACGCCAAACCTCAACAAAAAGTTAGACAAGAAGAACGTCAACATAAGTTTAATGTTAAGGCTGCCCCCTCCTCCAGCCGCCCTCCCCATCGTCATCTTGCCACAAAACAGACTCCATTGAAGAACGATCCTATTTACGTTGAATGGCCAACTCCCCAAATGGGTCTACAGTTTAAGGTGTCTACCACAGGATCCTTGAGGATTCGGTCGACCCCCTCCGAAGAGGGAAGTTCCCGTTGCCCCGGGATCAGGGAATGCTACTTGAACTCTTCTGGGCCCCGTTTTGGGTGCTCTGGGTTAAGATGGTAAAAAGGGGGATATACGAGGTGTGTAAATAAAGTAGTGAGACTGATTTTTTTTAAATTTTCTATTTAAATATAATTACAATGTGATATTGTCACCTTCAAAATAGTTCCCTTCGGAAGCCACACAGCGCTGGAGACGGTCCTTCCAATCATTGTAGCATTGCTGGAACTCGGATTCTGGAATGGCCTTCAGCTGGTCGGTTACAGCAGTTTGTATGTTTTGTAGTGTCCCGAAATGAGTTCCCTTGAGGTGATTTTTCAATCTCGGGAAGAGGAAAAAGTCACAAGGACTCAAGTCTGGTGAATAAGGAGGCTGAGGAGCAACAGGAATGTTTTTACTGGCCAAAAACTCGTTTATTGAGATGGCAGTGTGACAGGGCGCGTTGTCGTGATTTTTCTCATCTCCAATTCATTGGTCAAAATGTGATGAACGGAGGTGTGATTCAAATTCAACTGTTCCCCGATCATTCTGACTGTCAAGCGTCGATCTGAACGCACAAGGTTCCGTACTCTGTTGACATTTTCATTGGTGTTTGCACTTGAAGGCCTTCCGCTTCGTGGTTCATCTTCAATCGACTCTCTTCCTTCTGAAAATTCCTTAAACCACCGAAAAACCTGTGCCCTTGATAAAACACGTTCTCCATAGGCCTCCTGAAGATTTTCAAAAGTTTCGGTTGCATTATGTCCAAGTCTGAAGCAAAATTTGATTGCACACCGCTGCTCAACTTTGAGGTCACTCATTTTTAAAACGCTCAAGAAAAAACCATTTCACGAAAACCAACGCTACGGACAAACAAATGACTGTGGCGAGTTCAGATTCATACTGGAGGCGCATCACACGTGCACCTGACGCTACTCAAGGCCACACGTCTCCAGCGTTGCCAGATCGAAAGCGACGTTGCCAGTCTCACTACTTTATTTACACACCTCGTACCCCTTATTGGCTAAGCGCCACCGTAAAGAGAAGACGTAGAGGATTGAGATCTTGTCTCGCTCGCTTGAGTAAGTAAGTGCAAGTGCAAACAGAGGGTTACCATTTCACACCCATTCCGAGTTCCTTCAGAGCCACGATCCTATTTACGTTGAGAGTTTTATGGTTGATGGAGATCGCCAGTTAATTCCAACCCCTAAAACGCGATACTTCTCACCATCATGTGACTCTTTCTTGCCATTGGTTCATATATCTTGCTAAAGTATGATATATCAACTTACGAGGTATGACGGTTTTTTTCTATTTCTAATATTTTATTTCTTTATCTTTATTTGTCTCTCCTTTTTTCTAAAGTTTTGAGTGCTTCTTTTTCAACACAAGCCAGTCGTTATCAACCTTTGAAGCGATTCACATCTATTCCTGACAACGAGGTCATCGTAATGTAGTGAATTCAGTGATTTCTTTTCTGCGTGTTTTTTCTTTTTGAATATTGTGGTTTAAAATATATCATATTGAATCTTGGGACTCCTCAACCCAACTACTTTTCGTCTACTTCGTCTTCTGATAAAGAAAATATCCATAATATTGAAGTAGGCTTTGTTGTTCCTACGTGTTTACTTCTTTTAAGCATTTTATATGACTATCGTAACATTTTCTATTATACATACCTATTTACTTCACCAGACGATTATATTTTATAATTTACTTCACCAGACGATTATATTTTATAATTTACTTCACCAGACGATTATATTTTATAATTTACTTCACCAGACGATTATATTTTATAATTTACTTCACCAGACGATTATATTTTATAATTTACTTCACCAGACGATTATATTTTATAATTTACTTCACCAGACGATTATATTTTACAATTTACTTCACCAGACGATTATATTTTATAATTTACTTCACCAGACGATTATATTTTATAATTTACTTCACCAGACGATTATATTTTATAATTTACTTCACCAGATGGTTATATTTTATAATATGCTTCAATAATGACTTCTAAGAATTCCCAGTTTGACTTTTTTTAATGCTTATATTAAAATTAACTTAAGGACAATTATTCATAAAACGCCGTCATAAATTTAGAGAGATTATAATATGGATAATTTCTATTTAAAATACCAAATAAACCTGACTAGACGATTCTAATTAATTTGATTTAAACTGCTTTATGATAAATTTGTATGATATTATATTTGGTATTATAATTAATTATGATGGGGTGGGAATGACATTGCGATGTTGCTAAAGAGCTGATAATATATTATAGATTTATAGAATATAGAATTCGTAATGTTTAGAAACACACACACTAATCATGGATTTGACTGGGGTGTTGTTTTAATGAACTTGTCTTCAGATGCTGAAGAGTCGATGACAGGGTATAATAGTGCCATCTTGTCTGTTGGCTTATGCTAGGGGTTTTCTCATTCTTCGACGTGGGTTTAATCCACACCTCGAGCTTTATTTATTTACGTAGTAAATAAATCTAAGGATGTCGTCCCTCAGAGAGGACGTTAAGACGTCGGTCCCGAGCCTACACGATGTCAGGTATTCGTTATACATCCCTACTGTAATTACACACCAGCTAGGGAAGAATAAAGTGTCAGTTTAGCTCAGTGGTTAACGTACTCCACTCTGGGCTGTTAGTCTGGGGATTCGATACCCACCTGGACCTGGATTTATTCACGCGGGAGGTGAATAAATCTGAGTTTGTAGTCCCTCAGAGAGGAGGACGTTAAGTCGTCGGTCCCGAGCCTACACGATGTCAGGTACTCGTTAAACATCCCTGATGAAATTACACTCGAGCTAGGGTAAAATAAAAGGGGTCAGGCTAGCTCAGTGGTTACGTGCTCGCCTCTGAACTGATAGGACTGGGGTTCGATCCTCACCTGGCCCTCGATTTATTCACGCGGGAGGTGAATAAATCTGAGCACGTCGTCCCTCGGAGAAGGACGTTAAACCGTCGGTCCCGAGCCTGTACGATGTCAGGTACTCGTTAAAGATCCCTACTCTAAATACATTTGAGTTAGGCAAAATTTAGGACTCCCACTTTAGAATCAATCTTCATTGTGTGGTATCACAAAGGGCCAATGCTCGGCCTACGTGTGTTCCCTTGTGGAACTGCCACTGCAACCTAACCTAACCTAACCTAGGGTAAAATAAAGAGTCAGTTATGCTTAATCGTAACCTACTCCACTCTGGGCTGTTAGTCTGGGGATTCGATACCCACCTGGATCTGGATTTATTCACGCGGGAGGTGAATAAATCTGAGTTTGTCGTCTCTCAGAGAGGAGGACTTTAAGACGTCGGTCCCAAGCCTGTACGATGTCAGGTACTCAAACATCCCTACTGTAATTACACTCGAGCTAGAGAAAAATAGTCAGGATAGCTCAATGGTTAACGTACTCCACTCTGCTGTCAGTCCGGGGTTCCATACCCACCTGGATCTGGATTTATTCACGCGGGAGGTAAATAAATCTGAGTACGTCGTCATCCGGAGAGTATGAACTCAGGGTACTCGTTAAAGCTCTCTACTCGAAATGCACTTGAGTTTAGCAAAATTTAAAACACCCAATCTAAAGAATCTGTGATCATTTTCAATAAACTAATCATCAGCCTGTAAATTAGGAGTAAATTAATTCTCTGGCCAAAATCCTCAAAATTAAAAAAACGATTTTCTTTATAAGAATTACTGGTCGAAAAGCTACATCAATAAAAAAAAAATTATAAGGTATTGGACGTGCAAAAACATATATTGCTTTCTATAATAATGTTCTTGTTCGACCCACCTATAGTTCAACCATGACAGGCTTATACTGTGAAAGTAAGAACCAAATACAGGGAAAAAAATTTGTAATTATTTAATGTGTAATTTTGTAATATATAAATTAGTAATTTATCGATTTGTTAACCCTTTTATTTTTGGTAATACTCTTAAGTAAATTATGCCTGAAGTATTATTATTGCAATAAATGAAGGAATTTAATACCAGAATAAAAAAAAAAATTCTAATTTCAAGTTTGTAATTTTGTACTAAATATGTTTGTTATTCGAAGAGAAGGCGTAAAACTATTTGATTTAATTTTGCTTTAAGTGATGCATGACTCAGACACATAAGGGCAGATTTTATTATCAGGAGAAAAAAAAAATTGTAATTTATTTAGGTTACGTTTTAAGTAATGCATGACTCAGACAATATCATTACACATAAGGGCAGATTTTATTATCAGGGGGAAAAAAAAATTGTAATTTATGTAGGTTACGTTAAGTTGCATCAGACCATGCCATGTACATAAGGGTAGATTTTAACATCAGAGGTAAAAAAAATTGTAATTTGTGTAGGTTACATTAAGTTGCACTCAGGCCATATCATTGCACATAAGTGCAGATTTTTTAATATAAGGGGGGAAAAAAATTGTAATTTATGTAGATTACGTTAAGTTGCACTTAGGCCATATCATTGCACATAAGGGCAGGTTTTTTAATATAAGGGGGAAAAAAATTGTAATTTATGTAGATTACGTTAAGTTGCACTCAGGCCATATCATAGCACATAAGTGCAGATTTTTTAATATAAGGGGGGAAAAAATTGTAATTTATGTAGATTACGTTAAGTTGCACTCAGGCCATATCATTGCACATAAGTGCAGATTTTTTAATATAAGGGGGAAAAAATTGTAATTTATGTAGATTACGTTAAGTTGCACTCAGGCCATATCATTGCACATAAGGGCAGATTTTAATATCAGAGGGGAAAAAAAATTATAATTTATGTAGGTTACATGAAGTTGCACTCAGGCCATATCATTGCACATAAGGGCAGATTTTAATATCAGAGGGAAAAAAAAATTATAATTTATGTAGGTTACATGAAGTTGCACTCAGGCCATATCATTGCACATAAGGACAGATTTTAATATCAGAGGTAAAAAAAATTATAATTTATGTAGGTTACATTAAGTTGCACTCAGGCCATATCATTGCACATAAGGGCAGATTTTTTAATATAAGGGGGAAAAAAATTGTAATTTATGTAGATTACGTTAAGTTGCACTCAGGCCATATCATTGCACGTAAGTGCAGATTTTTTAATATAAGGGGGGAAAAAAATTGTAATTTATGTAGATTACGTTAAGTTGCACTCAGGCCATATCATTGCACATAAGGGCAGATTTTTTAATATAAGGGGGAAAAAATTGTAATTTATGTAGGTTACGTTAAGTTGCAGTGGTAATAACAGATGAGAAGACAATTAGGTCAAATAGTGGCATTTAGTGATACAGCACAATTCGGAAGCTATATTGAGAGTGCTAAATTTCACTTAAATGGAATCTCTTAACGAGTACTTGACATTGTATGGGCTCGGGATAGACGAGTCAACACGTCCTGTCCGACATAAACTTTTTAATGGGATTTATACACCTTCCCGATTCAATACATCGGATATCAGGGTGGGTATTGAAACCCTAGTATCTAATAGTCTAATGCACAGGTGTGAAACATACAGCCCGCAGGGGGAATCCAGCCCACCTGGAGGTCCGATGCGGACCGCGGGATAAATCTGAAGTCTATATATATATATATATATATATATATATATATATATATATATAATATAGAATAAATTCAAAACGAAGGAAACACACAGAAAGACACAGACATAACTCACATCGATATTTCGACCATCGTCGTCATCAGGAGGTGTGAAGAGCGAAGAGCGAAGAGTCCCGCAGGAAGACAGGACTCTTCGCTCTTCGCTCATCACACCTCCTGATGGCGACGATAGTCGAAATATCGATGTGAGTTATGTCTGTCTCTTTCTGTGTGTTTCCTTCGTTTTGAATTTATTTTATTTTAAAAAAGTCCGCTGGACCGTTTCTTTTAATTGTGTATATATATACATAAAGATTTCACATAAACACGTGAAACCACAATCAATGATCAAACCACAATAAGAAATGGTAAAACAAGACTAAGATCTTTCAACCGTAACAAGCGGTCTTTGTCAGAGTCAAAAACCCAACTGAGTCAGAGTCAGTTGGGTTTTTGACTCTGACGAAGACCGCTTGTTACGGTTGAAAGATCTTAGTCTTGTTTTCCCATTCTTATTGTGGTTTAATCATTGATTGTTGTTTCACGTGTTTATGTGAAGTCTTTTTATCTATATATATATTATATATATATATATATATATATATATTCTCTATTAGTCCAGTTATATCGTTGACCTTTCAACTCTTATTCTAACCGCTTGTTTCTTGTTCATTATTGACCTCTTTGACCTTCTCTTTATATTAACCTGTGCTATCCTTTTAATCTATTTATAGCAATGACTAAGCATGAGCCATCGATTTTAATTTAACATGTCACTTGGCCAACTCCTTTTCCAGTTGAACCCTGTTAGCAGGAGGTTAGTTCGTAGGACCGAATCTCTCAGTCTTAAGATCGTGAATGCCGAGACAGCGATTAATTTTAATGATACTTGTTTAAAAGAGGATCTGCTGTCTATTTATGCCAATATATATATATATATATATATATATATATATATATATATAGATAAACGAAAAACAGTCCCGCAGGACAGATTACAATTAAAATAAGCAGTGACACATAAACTGAAACACAACAAAGACTCACTTTTCAATATTTCGACCGTATTGGCGGTCGTCCTCAGGAGAAGAAGTGAATTGACCGAGGGACGGCAGTCAAAATGTTATTTGTCAATATTACGGTCGAAATATTGAAAAGTGAGTCTTTGTTGTGTTTCAGTTTATGTGTCACTGCTTATTTCAATTATATATATATATATATATCTTTGCTATATATATGTCTCTTTGCCGCATAACTTTCTTTCCTTATGATGTAATATATAAAATGTTTGGTCTCTTTGCCGCATAACTTCCTTTATTGAGGATGTAATATATAAAATATTTGAAATAGTCCGTTAGAACAACATATCAAATGATTACGACAACAACATTTCTCACTTAAATATTTCGACCTCGTTGTCATCAGGAGGAGAAGACGAGAAGTTCTGTTTGGCTGGGAAATAGGTACAGCGTTGAAGAACTCCTCTTCACCCTTTCCTGATAACGACGATATCAAAACATCCAAGCGACTTTCTACGTGTTCTTTTCTTGTATTCGTTTTATATTATACTAGTATATATACTAGAATGCTACCATACTATTTTGTAAAATAATCTCTCATACAGCAAAAATACCCACAACATTCATCACATTTATATTATTAGGCATAATGTATTATGAATTGGTTTGTTTGAAAATTAAATTTTATTCGACTTGTTATCATAAAATGTTTTTTGATTCATATTTTTTAAAAAAAAATTATTTGCCAATTATTATTTTATTTTAACTTAAGTAAAATTTCAAAAGAAACAAAAATCTAATGTCCTTGGCAGAAAAATATAAAAATAGGTAATGGAAAGTTGGCACAAACTCCTTTGTAGGATTGCAATTAAAAATTAAATTGTTTTCGTATAAATATAAGTACGCGTGTAATGAGAAGGTGAATGCAGAAACGAGAATAAAAAATATTCTACTCTAACATGTATATTTCTTTTTATTTTCAAAAATGCGTGTATTAATATTAATATAAAAGAGATAGTAACCAAATTAAATTATTTAAGATGTTGGAACTAGTTTGTTTGATGTCCTCAAGAAAAACCCTAATAGTTGGGTTTTTGACTTTGATGAAGACCACTTGTTACGGTTGAAAGATTTTAGTCTTGTTTTCACATTTCTTATTATAGTTTGATCATTGATTGTTATTTTACGTGTTTATGTGAAATCTTTATCTATATATATAAATAAAAAGATTTCACATAAACACGTGAAATAACAATCAATGATCAAACCACAATAAGAAATGGGAAAACAAGACTAAGATCTTTCAATCGTAACAAGCGGTCTTCGTCAGAGTCAAAAACCCACAGTTGGGTTTTTGACTCTGACGAAGACCGCTTGTTACGATTGAAAGATCTTAGTCTTGTTTTCCCATTTCTTATTGTGGTATCATCTATATATATATATAAAATAAATTTATCACAGATGTGAGTTATGTCTGTTTCTTTCTGTGTGTTTCCTTCATTTTGAATTTATTTTATTTAAAAAAGTCCGCTGAACCGTTTCTTTCATTGTATATATATATATATATATATATATATATAAAGATTTCACATAAACGCGTGAAATAACAATCAATGATCAAACCACAATAAGAAATGGGAAAACAAGACTAAGAAGTCAGAGTCAGATGGGTTTTTGACTCTGACGAAGACCGCTTGTTACGGTTGAAAGATCTTAGTCTTGTTTTTCCATTTCTTATTGGGGTTTTATTTAATATATATATATATTATATATAATTATATATATATATATATTATATATATATATATAAGTAAAAGTTGGGAGCATTCCTTCTTGAATATAATTCTTAGAAACTTTATGTCTGATTCCACTTGATTTAACTTCGTGGAATATTTTTCTTCATTTCTAAACATGTTCAATAAGAATTCAAAGAAATATGATGATATAATTATTAAGTTGAACCCTGAATTGACGAAAAGGTTTCGAAATTTATAAAAATATTTGACGAAGTTAAATTAAGTGGAATCAGACTTAAAGTTTTTAAATGCATATAGGGAACGTTGATTCATACAAATATGATTAATTATTAATTTATTTGTCAATAGATTACAGTTTCGTGTCTGCCACCAAGGAGAAGATCTACACTTTGAATATACCATAAAGCAAAGCATTATGGGGGTGGTTTCAATTTTAAAGCTAACTTGATGAAAGCTTTTAGGTCAAATCACTTTATGAGTTTACTTAAAATATAATTGAATAGAAAACTTGTAGATGTATTGTGGAAAAACAGTTTCTTGCGTGGAAGAAAGGATTGCTTGGTAGTAGTATTAAATGGAGAGAGCTAGACCATTATGTTTAGGCGGGTTAATACTTCAAAGTGCCTTGCCACTCTCCCTCTCCATCCCTTTCACTGTCTCTCTGTCACCGACACAAACTGATAAGCACTTCAAATCAATCTGTAATTCAACGGAATTGCTGTTTATCCCTTTGCTGACTCAGTTCATTTTAGCTTACTCATTGATGTCTTCGACACACCGATAGAATGACGTTTATCATATAACCAATATTATTCACGATACGTCCACAATAACATAAATATATAACATGTACATACATAATACCAGTATATAACATATTAGAGCAAATTCTATTAACAGTTTAATTGTCCCTTGTGCATTTTTCGTTAAAGACTCCACTGAAGGTAAAAACGTACTAATCCGGTCGGGTGGTTAACTACATCGAATCACGAGTTGTGATAAAGTTCTTATAGTCTTACTGAAGATTAAAAACTTAAAATGGTCGGATGATAACAAGAGATTCAAGAGTTGTGACAAAGATCTTTAAGTGTCCGACTGAAGATGCAAAACATATGTAAACCGGTCGTGTGGTTACTACATCGAATTACGAGTTATGAGAAAAGTTCTTGTAGTCCCACTGAAGATGCAAAACATAACTACGACCATGTTCTTTAGGAGTCTTACTGAAGATGCAAAACATACGAAACCGTTACATTACCAGTATTGTAGATTCTTACTGAAGATGCAAAACTTACCAAACTGGTCGGGTGATAACAAGAGATTCACGAGCTATGACTAAGTTCTTCAGAAGTCCCACTGATGATATAAAACTTACGAAACCATTCGGGTAGTTACTACACCGAATTACGAGTTATTGTTAAGTTCTTTAAGAGTCCCACTGAAGATGGAAAACAGACGAAACTGGTCGGGTGGTTACTACAACGAATTACGAGTTATGATGAAGTTCTTGTAGTCCCTTTGAAGATGCAAAACATCACTTCGTCCAAGTTCTTTAAGAGTCTTACTGAAGATGCAAAACATACGAAACCTGTCAGCATGGTTACATTACCAGATTTCCTAGCTATGACTAAGTTCTTGTACAGTCTTACTGAAGATGCAAAACATACGAAACTGGTCCATTGGTTACATTACTAGTTCACGAGCTATGACTATGTTCTTTAAGAGTCCCACTGAAGATGCAAAACATACAAAACCATTCAGGTGGATACTTCACCGTATCACGAGTTATGACAAATTTCTTTAAGAGTCACACTGAAGATGCAGAACAAACAAAATTAGTCGCATGATTACATCACCTGATTTACGGGCCATGAAAAGGTTGTTTAGGAGACTTACTGAAGACTTAAAACTTACAAAGAGATTTACAACACATGAAAAATGTTTTCAAGAGTCCCACTGAAGATGCAACACATACGAAGAAACTGGTTTAATGGTTACATCATCAGATTCACGAGCTATGATTATGTTCTTTAAGAAGCAAACCTTACGGAACTGATCGAACGGTACAACACCGAATTACGAGCTATGACCAAGATCTTCAACAGTCCCACTGAAGAAGCAAAACTTACTAAACCTATTAGACGATTATATAACACCGATTCCATGAGCAATGACGGATATTAATAACAAAAAATTCAATAAATTCCTACTTCTGCCTAGGAAAAAGACTGAACTTAACCAAATCGTTAGCCTTCACAATTTGATATTTGAACCTATAATCCCAGTAGCAGAATACACCTATTCTATCAAACAGTCGTGGATTCATGTTTTATTATATTAAAGTAATTTCCTTCTTTTAATAAAAACGTTTCTTTACATTTCTCGAACATCATAAATTTTCTGTTTAGTATAATTTTACTTGTATCTTTATCAGCAAAGTATGGCGGCATTTCAACGGATCCACGCTTGTTATTAATACGGACACCTTACTTGAAAGACGAGCTTATCAGTTGCAAAGTGTTTTTTTTCCGCAGTGCGTCCAAAATGTTTTTTTTTTTACATTTCTATTAATTCGTGCCTTGGAAAACTCTTTTTCTCTCTCTCTCTCTTTGTCTTTTGTTATGACGTATTCCAAAGCGATGTATATGTAGCGTGCACAGGTTGCTGCCACCCACCCCCCCCCCCCTCCAAGAAGAGTTTCTCCCAAATAGATTATACTGTCTGCTAGCAGCAAGGAGCGTGACTCAACAAAGTCATATAAATACTACGAAAGACACTACCCTGATACAACATCACTCACGCACCGCAGGCTTTTTGTACCTGTCTTGTGTCACATATTAACTGTATTTTTGCTTTCTTAATATTTTCATCAAGATTACTCAACATTATAAAAAAAAAAAAAAAAACTTTTCCAAGACGACATCTTTACTTCTAACTTTCTTTTAAGCATGGGCAAGTTATGGCCTTCAGGCCTCAAACGACCGGCCCTCGGAGTATATAATCTCCGAGAAGAAGAATATTAAATATTTCTATCTTAATATTTAAAATTCTATGTTCTTTTTTTTTAACTTATTGATCTGGACACCTTCTCGTCCTCTTTCATTTGTCCCTGCATATTGCACCTTAACAGGGTAGCCTCGTGAAGGCCGATAGTCGGTTGTCCTGTATATTGCACCTTAACAGGGTAGCCTCGTGAAGGCCGAAAGTCGAAGTTGAGTGTTAGAGGCTATTAGAGGCACCGGCCCTCGGAGATTATCTAGAATTTTATCTTAATATTTAAAATACTTTGTTTTTTAACTTATTGAACTGGACACCTTCTCCTCCTCTTTCGTTTGTCCCTGAATATAGCAGGTTAATAGAGTAGCCTCGTGAAGGCCGAAAGTCGGAGTTGAGTGTTAAGTGTTAGAACCCATTAGAGGCCATCGGAGTTTATCTAGGATTCCATCTTAATATTTAAAATGCTTTGTTTTTTAATTTATTTACCTGTCCTTCTCCTCTTTCATTTGTCCCTGCATATTGCACGTTAACAGGATAGCCTCGTGAAGGCCGAAAGTCGGAGTTAAGTGTTAGAACTCATTAGAGGCGCCGGCCATCGGAGTTTATCTAAGATTCCATCTTATAAAATACTTTGCTTTTTAACTTATTGATCTGGACACCTTTTCCTCTTTCATTTGTCCCTGCATATTGCACGTTAACAGGGTAGCCTCGTGAAGGCCGAAAGTCGGAGTTGAGTGTTAAAGGTTATTAGAGGCGCAGCACCGGACCTCGGAGATTATCTAGAATTTTATCTTAATATTTGTTTTTAAACTTATTGATGGGCACCTTCTCCTCTTTTATTTGTCCCTTTATATTGCACGTTAACAGGATAGCCTCGTGAAGGCCAAAAGTCGGAGTTAAGTGTTAGAACCCATTAGAGGCGCCGGCCATCGGAGTTTATCTAAGATTCCATCTTATAAAATACTTTGCTTTTTAACTTATTGATCTGGACACCTTTTCCTCTTTCATTTGTCCCTGCATATTGCACGTTAACAGGATAGCCTCGTGAAGGCCGAAAGTCGGAGTTAAGTGTTAGAACTCATTAGAGGCGTCGGCCATCCGAGTTTATCTAGGATTCCATCATAATATTTAAAATGCTTTGTTTTTTAATTTATTGACCTGGACACCTCCTCCTCTTTCATTTGTCCCTGCATATTGCACGTTAACAGGATAGCCTCGTGAAGGCCGAAAGTCGGAGTTAAGTGTTAGAAGCCATTAAAGGCACCAGCCATCGGAGTTTATCTAAGATTCCATCTTATAAAATACTTTGCTTTTTAACTTATTGATCTGGACACCTTCTCCTCCTCTTTCGTTTGTCCCTGCATATTGCACGTTAACAGGGTAGCCTCGTGAAGGCCGAAAGTCAGAGTTGAGTGTTAGAAGGTTATTAGAGGCGCAACACCTCGGGATTATCTAGAATTTCATCTAATTTCTTTATTTTAACTTATTGTCGACCCTCCCCTCTCTTTCGTTTGTCCCTGCATATTGCACGTTAACAGGGTAGCCTCGTGAAGGCTGAAAGTCAGAGTTGAGTGTTAGAACCCATTAGAGGCGCATAATCACTCCCATTACTTTCCCAATTTCTACATAATTTCCTATTAGTTTTGACTAGTCACCGCATACACCCTGCTCTATGTCGTTTCGAGTCAAGACGATCTAAATTATACGTTAGACTACAACTTTTGCCAGTAGATCACATCATTAACAAGACTGTACAGCAACAAATGCATCATTTTTTTTTTAGCCCTCTGTGGAGATCTCTTTAATAGTCTTCTCCTGATGACGAACAACAGGTCGAAATATTGAATTTAGTAAATGTAGTCTATCTTTATTTTATGGGCAAACATTAATTTTTGTTTTATACGTTTCTTCAATTTAATAATCATTTTTTATAATAAATCAGAGAACTTTATTTCAAAAAAAGATATAAATGTACAACATGTTTGTATGTTTGTATATGTATACAGAATTGCTTACAGCTGTGCAATAGAATAAAAGATCATAAAGTTAAGTAAATTCATTAAAATTTTTTTTTGTACAAAGAAATGTTGATGTTTTTTTTATCATTATTTGAAGGTTTTTATTTTAAGTTAGAAGAATTTGCTTGACATTGTAATAGAATAGGGAAAAATAAATAGGGACTCTGTATGTTTTACTAGTTTAAATGAACAGTATATATATATATGTATATATACCAATTAAAATAAGCAGTGACACATAAACAGGTAAACACAACAAAGACTCACTTTTCAATATTTCGACCGTAATGGCGGTCGTCCTCAGGAGAAGTGAATTGATGGAGGGATGACAGTCAACAGTAGTCAACAGACAGTAGTCGACTGTCGTCCCTCCGTCAATTCACTTCTTCTCCTGAGGACGACCGCCATTACGGTCGAAATATTGAAAAGTGAGTCTTTGTTGTGTTTCTGTTTATGTGTCACTGCTTATTTTAATTGTTATTTGTCCTGCCGGACAGTTTTTCGTTCATCATGGTACGTAAAGATTAGTACCAGTCGTTGCTATATATACATATTGTTATAAATAAGACCATACCTTATGGTCGAAATGAGCCGACAAAAGAATGAGCCACCAAAAAAATGGTACAACAAAAAATGAACCAACAAAAATAAGGCGAACAAAAATGAGCCGCTTTTTGTATACTTGTATGAGCGTGAGGTATACCTGTATTACAAACAATAAGTGTTGACTTCCTACCTATATTCCGTTAAAGTCTCCTAGTTAGAACACGTCATATCTCGTTTTAAGACTTAAGTCACCTCTCCTAGTGTCTATTAACTACATTGTGTGAGGTATACCTGTATCACAAACAATAAGTGTTGACTTCCTACCTATATTCCGTTAAAGTCTCCTAGTTAGCATACTGTCATAAGTTGTTTTTCGACTTAAGTCACCTCTCATGGTGTCTAATAACGACGTTCGGTGAGGTATACCTGTATCACAAACAATAAGTGTTGACTTCCTACCTATATTCCGTTAAAGTCTCCTAGTTAGCATACTGTCATAAGTTGTTTTTCGACTTAAGTCACCTCTCATGGTGTCTAATAACGACGTTCGGTGAGGTATACCTGTATCACAAACAATAAGTGTTGACTACCTACCTATTTTCCGTTAAAGTCTCCTAGTTAGTACACTCAAACTTAAGTCGTTTTTCGACTTAAGTCACCTCTCTCCTCTTCCCAATTAACGACATTTTATGATTAATTAAGTAAAACAAACAACAACATTAGCACCAGTGTTGCCATAACTATACCTGTATACAAAAAAATACCTTTAAAAAACGAACTCCAAGCAAATTCAGTTTAAATTCTAATTATCAAATCTTTAAAAAAAAAATTAATTAAAGGTTTTCTTCTTTCTTTTATAATAAGTAAAAATTTTTTTTATTTGCAAAATAGAAGGATGCAAAGCCCACCTATTGAAACAGAAAATAAGACTTCACAAAAGGGAAAATGTTAAAAATAAACCATGAATAGAATGGTTTTAAAATCGAATTAAGTGCTTTTTAAATTTCCTACAAAACCCATTAGATTTTTAAAATATTTGCATTTTAATGACAATTAGTTTCTAACAGTTTTTTTTTCATATATTTTATGGTATATAATTTTTATAGATTTATATGGCACACTTGTGAAGAAAATTTTAGTGGGTTTAAATACAAATAGAAGTGATATACTTACAATGGAGGAGGGGCAGGTTAGCTCAATGGTTAAGGTACTCGCCTTTGAACTTGTAGGTCAAAGGTTCAATACCCACTCTAACCCACGAATTATCGAAATAATCTATACACGACTCCAGGTTAACGATTGATGTTAAGTTCAAGAGCAGATGTCACTCCTAGAAGAACAAAAGAACTCATCAGAAACACTCAGAGTGACTTCAAAATCTGACCGGAAACCGTTTCTATCACTGCTTTCAAAGTATATATATATATATATATATAAACTAGAATTTAAAAAGAACACATAGAAAGGAAATCACTGAACTCACTACTATATTTCGATGTCCTTGTCTTCAGGAAAAGAAGTGAATCCCCCCAAAGGCTGATAACGACTGACTTGGCGTTCGAACTGAAGCACTCAAACAGGGTAGCCAACTTTCGGAGGAAAGGTAGAAAGGGAAGATAAAGAGATACAAGCCAAATAAAAATTAAAAAATGAATACATTTAACTAAAATAAAATTAAAAGCTGATAACAACTAAAAAATAAGAGAAAAAAAATCAACGATTGAGGTTAAGCCCAGGAGCCGATCTACCGCCCGGAAGACTAATAAGTGCTTCTTCTGAAGCTCTCAGAGTAACTTTCGAAAAAGTATCACTACTTTGTCACTCTGTCACTACTCACTACTATATTTCGATGTCCTCCTCATCAGGAAGATAGAAACAAGTCCCTCCGCAGGAAAACGACTGATATAAATATATATACAATTAAAAGAAACGGTCCAGCAGACATTTTTAAATGAAATAAATTCAAAACGAAGGAAACACACAGAAAGACAGAGAGAGACATAACTCACATCGATATTTCGACCATCGTCGTCATCAGGAGGTGTAAAGAGCGAAGAGAGAAGAGTCTCGCAAGGAAGGCAGGGCGGCGACTTAAGTCCGCTGTACCGTTTCTTTTAATTGAGGTATATATTAATATATAATATATATATATATATATATTATATATATATATATATACTTCAAAAACTTAAAGAAACCGACTAAATTAAGATAGTAGGTCTCAGAAAATCAATATTAGCCAATTTTAACTGTCGTCCTCAGGATATTTACTTTTGAGAACGTTTATGGCATATAAATATTTAGTGAGATACTATCATTAAGGTGTAATTTAAATTATAAAACATTTAAAAAATGCTATTTTCTACTAATACTCATAAACATCATTTTTGTTTTTTGCTCCAAGAAGAGGTACGTTATATAAGTAAGAACAAAATATATTTGAAATAGGATAGATAATTGTATATAGAGAACATGATTCAGGTATGTAATGTAGACATTAACGAAACCTGCAGTAAAATTAAAAAAATTCGGGATATTGAAACATTCTTAAAAACCGACATTAATATCTACATGAATAAAAGATAGGCTTTTGTTTGTACAAACAGTTGGGTTTTTGACTCTGATGAAGACCGTTTGTTACGGTTGAAAGATTTTAGTCTTGTTTTTCTATTTCATATTGTGGTTTGATCATTGATTGTTATTTCACGTGTTTATGTGAAATCTTTATATATATATATATATTGTTTTTTTAGTTCACTTGCTCTCCGAAGATGTATTAACGAAAGGCCTTAGAGCATTGTTTTAAAAAATTGTTTTCATTGTGGTAAATTAATCCATATATATATATATATATATATATATATATATATATATATATATATATAACTTTAAATTACACAAAGCACGACAGAGAAAAAGAATAAAGAGAACACTTACAGAATTCAATATTTCGAACTGTTGTTCGTCTTTAGGAGAGTAGACTAGAAGAGAGGACGAAGTGAGAGAGATCTCCCCACGTCAAGAACGGAGCGCAAACGAAGCGAACGAAGGAACGCGAACGAGCTCGATATATATATATATATTATATATATATATATATATATATATATGTACAATACTATAACTATATATATTGTATATAAATACAATAACTCTTGATATAATGCATGAATTAAACACCACAATAAACAAATATATATTAATTTGTTATAATATATATTTATTATAATAACAAGTATATAATATAATATATATTTATATAATATAATACAAATATAATAACAAGTTAACCTGGTTGATTGAAGACTTCAGGATTGCTGGCATCCCTGTCTGAATTTAATGTTCCCTAAATTGAAGGAGTCTTGATCTGCTTACTTATTTCTTTTTAGGAACATTAAGACACAATTCAGACTTATTTTAGACACATATGCCAGCAATCCTGAAGACCTTAATCAACCAGGTTAACTTGTTTACAACAAGGTCTCTGATAATGTTGTAACGATATGCCTTAGAGCATTTAATTTAATATATATTGTTTATTGTGGTATTTAATTCATAAATATATCAAGAGTTATTGTTCATTATTAATTTATATATATATAATATATATATCATATATAAAAATATGCTTGGCCGCATCCGCCGTCATTTCTGGAGAGGGCTCGCAGTCCCTACTTTAATTTCACAGAGGGCAGGAATGGCATAGGCGTCCTCACGCAGAAGAGTTCCTCGTAAGAATCTGGTCCGGGCTATTATGAGTTGAAGTTTGAGCGTGTGTGGCGTTTGTCGTTAGACCCTTTTCTGCAGTGTTTTCTTGAAGAATGCGTGGCGCCTTCCTCGTGTCGTTGCGACCGGTTTCGACCGTTCCTCGGTCATTCTCAAGCTGGTTGGTGTGATATATATATCTATATATAGTATATACATACTATATTTATATAAATGAAAAAAGACAGCAAATAGAAGAAGCGAGAAAACTTACTAGGTCGATATTTCGAACTGAAGTTCGTCGTCAGGTAGAAGAAGGGAAGAAGAAGAAGAGGTACGTGCGTCCACTTGTACCGGCAGAAAGCGACCGCTAAATAAATATACTATATTTATATATATTATTATTTATATGTATTTATTATTTATTTATATATATATATTCTGCTGTTGAGTAGAAGTTTGCTTCTCAACGCGAGTACTTCGCACTTCTTCCCGATGACGACGGATGTCGAAATATCGAAGTGAGTCCTGTAGTGACTTTCTCTGTTCCTTCGTATGTGTTAAAACTTTATATATATATATATATATATATATATATATATATATATATATTAGTGTATTTGGGGAACAGGCCTTCATCTATATAAGTTTTGTTAAAACCTATGCCTATTTCTAATTTCACTCTTTTTCGGGCTAATTAACTAACCCGAAAAAGAGTGAAATTAGAAATAGGCATAGGTTTTAACAAAACTTATATATATATATATATATATATATATATACTGCATGAGTGGTCTGGATCTCGAATATGATTTGTTCCTATATTTTAAAGCCGGAAACAATAGAGTCCAAAATGGAAAACTATTTGGTCAAAAATAGCCAATTATATATATATATATATATATATAATAATTATAATAAGACATGGTATAGAAAAACCTTAAAATCTGCAAATGTATCAATTAAGTCATTATCGGGGGCATATATTTAGAAGATTGCATTTATCTACTTGCTAATTTGTTTAAGATACTTTGAAAGCAAGTTAACTGAATAAATTATCATTGGGAGCTTCTTGGTTTGATAACTAAACGAAGAGTAAAAAAAAAAACAGTAAGATTACATATTATTTAGTAAGTAATATGTGTAATATCTATAGTATATATTTTTATATATTATAGATGATATTCTGTATATACTAGGCGAACATGTATTTAGGCTGATAAGAATATGATAGTAAATAATCTAACATTCCACTGTTTTTTTTTTAATTAATTAATTAATTAAACAATGAAGTTAATGAAGAACAGGATTTTTTTTGCAGTTCGGCAATTCTAAAAAAATATATTAATCAAATTTATAAAAAAACATACTAGGTATATCTAAAAAATGTAACCCCATATACATGTGCAGAAGATTTAAAATCAATCTCTATGAATGTTTTAAGTTTAAATCCTAAAATATAATTTTATAGTATATATTATATATATATATATATATATATTTCAAAAATTTTATGCCAACTTCATGATTGGTTAAAATTGAGTGGGAGTTTATACAAGTCATGACAGGTCCTCAGAGTTGTTATTAATTAAAAGTACTAACAAATTTGAAAATAATCAGGGATTGAACTTAATATGTTGCGTTCCCTATATATATATATATATATATATATATTATATATATTATATTCACTGTTTTCTTATTGAGGGCTAGGTCAAATAAAAGAAAATAAACTCCTTTCTAGGCCGACGTTTCGATGTATTTGTACATCATCTTCAGAGCTAAAATGTAACAAAAGTGTGTGTTATTTCTCTATGTGAGTTGTAGATTGTTTTGATAAATGTATTATAGTCTTACTCTAATTTTAGCCCTGAAGATGATGTACAAATACATCGAAACGTCGGCCTAGAAAGGAGTTTATTTTCTTTTATTTGACCTAGCCCTCAATAACAAAACAGTGAATAGAATAGAAGAGGTCAATAACAATTTTTGAGTATATATATATATATATATATATATATAAAAGTATAAAAGGTATTGTTTCTTGACCACAATTTACTAATAGTTTGGTCAGGGTTAATATACGGACGGACGGAATCACCTTTTCGCCAACGTTTCGTCTATATTTTAAGACATTTATTTCAAGAAATAAAGACGAAACGTTGGCAAAAAGGAGATTCCATATATTTACCCTCACCAAACTCCAAGAAGAAGAAAAGGAATACATATATATTGTGCATGAGTGGTCCGTCCGAATATGATTGACTATTTTTGACCAAATAATTTTCCAATTTGACCATTGTTTAGTTTCCTGAATCCACGAGACCACAACTACAGAACTTCTGATCTAATTGAAGCCGCACCGGGGGACCTCCAAGTGGGGAAACTGACACCGCAGGACAACAGTTTGGTTTTTCGAGGGACTTTGAGTCCTCCAATATCTGTTTTGCCAGTGGGAGTGACTTCATGGAAGAGCTTCACTGAGTAAAGGCTTTTTTTAGAGCCGGCAACAATAGAGTCTAAATTGGAAAACTATTTGGTCATAAATAGCCAATCATATATATATATATATATATATATATATATATATATATATATATACATATCTTAGGTGTTGCTGGTGTGAATACTGGGCGGTGACTGAGTGTCGGCTTGGCGAGTAGCTAGTGGTTGGTCACCTAGTAGCTGCAGTGTCCGTGAAACCACACTATATATATATATATATATATAAAGATTTCACATAAACACGTGAAACAACAATCAATCTTAGTCTTGTTTTCCCATTTCTTATTGTGGTTTGATCATATATATATATATATATATATATATATATATACAAATAAATTCAAAACTCAATGAGTCGCCGCCCTGTCTTTCTGCGGGACTCTTCGCTCTTCGCTCTTCACACCTCCTGATGACGACGATGGTCGAAATATCGATGTGAGTTATGTCTGTCTCTGTCTTTCTGTGTGTTTCCTTCGTTTTGAATTTATTTTATTTAAAAATGGCCGCTGGACCATTTTTTTTAATTATATATATATATATATGTATGATCAAACCACAATAAGAAATGGGAAAACAAGACTAAGATCTTTCAACCGTAACAAGCGGTCTTCGTCAGAGTCAAAAACCCAACTGATATATATATATTGATAAAAGTACCGACCGTGGAATGGAATTAAACTAAAGTTTATCGTGACTCGGTCAGTTTAAACAATGAGAGTTTAATTCAAACCTGAAGAACTGACCGAGTCCCGATAAACTTTAGTTAGGTATATATATATATATATATTTGTAAAATTTGGAAGCAGTCCTTCTTTTAAGCATATTTCGTTGAACAGCTGACCATATTTCGCTGATGTCATTTTCTTCACTAGTTTTTCAAGGTTTCTGAATACCTTCTTCTTTCCTTCATCCAAACGTTGGAGAATGTTAATTAAGTTATAACCGACATGTTTCGACTGGCTTCCAGTCATCTTCAGGGTGATTAATTAAACAAAGAGGAAAATTATTAGTCTTTGGAGTTGGTATTAAAACACATTATATAGTAGAAGTTTGAAGTAGCTGCTCTTCGGCCTTATTCGCAAGAGCAACTGACTGAGGTGGGGTGGATGGTGGGGTGGGGGTACTGACAGTTAACGGTTTTTTCATCCAATCAGGCGCGTATAGTTTAAGCACTCTCTCGCTACTACCCGTCTGAATATTTATTGTAGGTTTATTCTGTTTAATTATTATTGCTTAACAGAATAAACCTACAATAAATATTCAGACGGGTAGTAGCGAGAGAGTGCTTAAACTATACGCGCCTGATTGGATGAAAAAACCGTTAACTGTCAGTACCCCCACCCCACCATCCACCCCACCTCAGTTAGTTGCTCTTGCGAATCAGGCCGAAGAGCAGCTACTTCAAACTTCTACTATATAATGTGTTTTAATACCAACTCCAAAGACTAATAATTTTCCTCTTTGTTTAATTAATCACCCTGAAGATGACTGGAAGCCAGTCGAAACATGTCGGTTATAACTTAATTAACATTCTCCAACGTTTGGATGAAGGAAAGAAGAAGGTATTCAGAAACCTTGAAAAACTAGTGAAGAAAATGACATCAGCGAAATATGGTCAGCTGTTCAACGAAATATATATATATATATATAATATATATATTATTTATTATATTTATTTATTATATATATTTATATATATTTATATATAAATTTATTTATAAAATATATAATTTAAAATTTATATTAAATATATATATATTTATATATATTTATTATTATATATATTTATTTATTATATTTATT
The DNA here is from genome assembly GCA_026182355.1 of Hermatobates lingyangjiaoensis. Lineage (NCBI taxonomy): Eukaryota > Metazoa > Arthropoda > Insecta > Hemiptera > Hermatobatidae > Hermatobates > Hermatobates lingyangjiaoensis. Next base: position 59,848 of record JAPFBL010000802.1, read on the forward strand.
TATTATATATAATAAATAAAAAAAAAGATAGCACACAGATAGACAAAGGAATAACTCACTTCAAAATTTCGTCCATCGTCGTCATCAGGAGCCGAAGAGTCCTGCAGGTAGAGTCGCCGCTCTACTTTTCTGCGAGACTCCTCACCTCGTGATAAAGACGATGATCGAGATATAGAAGTGAGTTATTCCTTTGTATATCTGTGTGCTATCTCCTTATTAATTGTTTTTTTATTTAAAAGTGTACTGGACAGTATCATATAATTATATAATATATATATATATACAACTAAAAAATGATTGATCGGGATGCGGTCAGTTTCTTCCACTTTCAATTCAAACTCTCATTGCCGACGTTTCGATTTTATTTAAAATCTTTTTCCAAAGGCCTACAAATAGAGGAAAACAAGAATTTTAATACGTACATTTTTTAAATTGTAGGCCTTTGGAAAAAGATTTTAAATAAAATCGAAACGTCGGCAATGAGTTTGAATTGAAAGTGGAAGAAACTGACCGCATCCCTATCAATCATTTTTTAGTTGTATATCTGTCACACGGTCGAGAATTTATTAGTGTTAATATATATATATATATATATTATATTCACACGGGAAAGACAAAAACAAATAAAGACACACACAAAAGACTCACGATATTTTGATAGTCGTCGTAATCGGGCAGAAGTAGTCCCTTTGAGTAGCTGAAGCTAACTGAATATATATATATATAATTATTTGAAACTGTCAATATACGAGTATAACTCAAAAGGTGGATAACTCAAACGTAGTCGACAAAACACGTGCTACATCATCACGGGTATAAATGGTATCATAAACGTCGGGAAAAGGGCTAAAAGTTTTAAGAAAAAATGTTGGCATAAACGTCAGGTACACCCATATAAACGAAAATTGCTGGATAACTTAAAGGTAGTCAAAATAAAAGGCGCTACATCTTCATAGGCATAAATGATATCATAAACGTAGATTGCCTCTTTAGAGGAAAAGTTCAAAATAGGAGACGTAATTTCGGAAAAGGGGCTATAAGTATAAGTAAAAATGATGATATAAACGTAGTGTACACCCAATATCAACGAAAAATGCTAGATAACTCAAACGTAGTCGACAAAACAGGTGCTACATCTTCACAGGCATAAATGATATCATAAACGTAGATTACCTCTTTGGTATTAGATACCAAACCACCATCTAATACCATATTAGTGGTATTAGACAAACAACCCATTACGATTATAGAACACCAGCTTATTAAAAGTGGCACGTCGAAATCACTCAACTGCATTATATCATGAAAGATATTAGATAATGGCATTATCTGACGACGCCCACCATAACGAAGATAAAACAGCGGCGTACTCGAAGTGATACGTAGAAACCACTCAGCTGTGTCATATTATACTGGTATATGATAAACAACGTATTACGATTATAAAACACCAGCTTATTAAAAGTGGCACGTCGAAATCACTCAACTGCATTATATCATGAATGATATTAGATAATGGCCATTATCTGACGACGCCCACCATAACGAAGATATAACAGCGGCGTACTCGAAGTGATACGTCGAAACCACTCAGCTGTGTCATATTATTACTGGTATTAGATAAACAACGTATTACGATTATAAAACACCAGCTTATTAAAAGTGGCACGTCGAAATCACTCAACTGCATTATATCATGAATGATATTAGATAATGGTCATTATCTGACGACGCCCACTTTAAGGAAGATATAACAGTGGCGTACTCGGAGTGATACGTCGAAACCACTCAGCTGTGTCATATTATTACTGGTATATGATAAACAACGTATTAATATATAGAACACCAGCTTATTAAAAGTGGCACGTCGAAATCACTTAACTGCATTATATCATGAATGATATTAGATAATGGCATTATCTGACGACGCCCAACATAAGGAAGATATAACAGTGGCGTACTCGAAGAGATACGTCGAAACCACTCAGCTGTGTCATATTATTACTCATATTAGAGAAACGATGTGTAGAGATGATAGAACGAACACAAGCTTAGTGAGTGATACGTCGAATCAATGAACTGCGTTATATCATGAATGATATTAGATAATGGCCATTATCTGACGACGCCCAACATAAGGAAGATATAACAGTGGCGTACTCGAAGAGATACGTCGAAACCACTCAGCTGTGTCATATTATTACTCATATTAGAGAAACGATGTGTAGAGATGATAGAACGAACACAAGCTTAGTGAGTGATACGTCGAATCAATGAACTGCGTTATATCATGAATGATATTAGATAATGGCCATTATCTGACGACGCCCAACATAAGGAAGATATAACAGTGGCGTACTCGAAGAGATACGTCGAAACCACTCAGCTGTGTCATATTATTACTCATATTAGAGAAACGATGTTCAGAGATGATAGAACGAACACAAGGTTAGTGAGTGATACGTCGAATCACTGAACTGCATTTTATCATGAATGATATTAGGTAATGGTCATTATTTAACAACGCCCACAATAAGGAAGCTATAACAGTGGCTTCTCAAAATTCATATACGTCGAAATGAATGCTATGAATTAATGACCATTAAGAGACTATTCATAAAGAAGATATAACCTTCGGGTACTCTAAGACATACGTCGAAACATTTCAGCTGTCATATTATTACGCATATTAGATAAAACAACGTGTAGCGATGATAGAACAAATTCAAGCTCAGAGAACGCGGAACGTCGAAACTACTGAGCTGTTAGATTATTAATGATATTAAATAATGTCTAATATTTATGACACATTACATGAAGAAGATATATAACAGGATATCAAAAACACAAGGACAAGGAAAGATTGTGGTACGTGATAACATATTGTTAGTGTCCACTAAGAATGCCATTCGACTTAATGTATAGCTTCAAAATTGGTTTATATGGCATGAACTGTTTACAACTAATAGCTTTCTGAAAGAAATTCAACTGCTGGGATATCTTACAGCACGTATTGTAATAGCCAACAAGTAAGATTCTGGCATAATAGAAGAAATAAAAAATACGATAAATACTAAGAAATTACGTTACTTTCATATCAAAATCATATGTACGATTGATCAGAAAACCGACAGAAATTAATAACACTGTCTAGGACGTTCAAGAAGTACCGATAAAACGTTCAGTTACGGTGCATATTGGGACGTTTTAAATTGTAAAAGAATATTATCGTGGAAGTAATAGGTTGAATTTTAAATTTAAATATTTTTTGCAATTCATTATTGTAATAAAAAAAAAAAAAAAAAAAAAAAAAAATTAAGACAGGGCACGTGTAACAAAGGGCTTTGAAAATTAAATTTAATAAAATGTCACAAAATAGTTTAATATTAATATTAAATGAAAAGTTTAAAAATTTAAAATAATTACGGAACCAAACATGGATTAAAAATCGGGAAGTTCTGAAAGGGACAAATAATAATAATAAAAGGATACAGTGCCCAAACAAGACGCGAACAGCCCGGCGGTTGAACGAAGAGTGAGTCGAAAAGGTAGTCTGTCATTGGATGAAGACCACCCCCACCACCACTATATGGATGCGTGGTGGGGATGTCAGCTTCTTGTGAACTGGTATAACCCAATACCTTTGATAAGCTCTAATTTCAATGAAAAACTAAACAGTTTAATCACAATTACCGAAATATGAAACTACACTGTCATTATTTTATAAATCCTGCACTGCGACTAATTTATTTGTTTTAAATATTAATAATCTCTTATAATTAATAAACATTTTTCAACAAAACATTACTAAACAGTTTTATCATAGTCATTTAAAACTTAAAATCAAATACAGTAGAACCCCGTTTATCCAGCACGATCGGGGGGAGACCATGCCGGATAAAGCGTTTTGCCGTTGTTTTGAGTGTTACTCTTATAAATACACACGAATTAATTAAAAGTTAGAAAATAGCAAAACAATAATAGAAAACACACTCGTAATTACCTTCCTAGAGCGTAGGCTTGACTGTAGACTGTAATGTAATCCATTGTAAAGGCACTTTTAATAAACGTAAACTTTATTTTTCGTATTTTATTTTACTTAGGTCAGGGCAGGCATATTTATAGGCTAGTGGTAAACTTATATTTCGATACTGTATTTAACTCTATTTTTTAAACTTATTTTCTTATTTCTATACTATATTTAACTCTATGTTTTCACTTATTTTCGTATTTATCTTACTGTACTAATGTCCTTAAGCCTAAATGTCTTGTTTTTAACTTTACATTGGAGGGGGGTCGTCAGGTAATTCTTCGTCAGACCCAGGGGAGCTTCGCGCGGCGTATTTAAAATTACGTGGTTGTACATTTTTTGTGTTTTTGCATATTTTTTACCCAATATTTTCGGGAAATTACCCTGGTCAAAATTTTGCCGTTGTTTTGAGCGTGCCGGACGTTTGGATACCGGATAAAGGGGGTTCTACTGTAAAATAAAACTGTAACATTAATAATACAACAAAACAAGAAGTTATTAAAAATATTCATCAAAATGTGTTTACAATGCAACACAAACATTAAACGTTAAGATTATAGGGTAAAAGCTATTCAATTGGTCTCCACATATAAAGATTTAATGGTATAAACAACGCGTTTCGAACACATAGTGTTCTTCCTCAGGCATTAACTAAAAAATACAATGACACCAGAGAGTTCTATAGTACAAAGTAAATAATAAAACACTACGTGTTCGAAACGCGTTGATTATACCACTAAATTTTTACATGTGGAGACCATTTCAATAGCTTTTTACCCTACAATGAGTAAATACCACATAATAACTAATTGCAGTACGTTAGAATTAAACATAAAGAATTAAACAACAACACATATTTATTTCTCGACCATTATTTATTTCTAAACATTAAAACTAAACCACTTATTAGAACTATTTCACATTAATAATCATAATACTCATTTTATTTCACAAAAATAATTAACATGATAATAAAAAGAACTTGTTTATTTTCTTTTTTTTGATAAAACTTGTGTATATAGATGTTATAATAAGGTTTTTTTTATCTCTATATCTAAAAGTTTGTGAGTTTCTTTGTTTTTTTGTTCATCCATTTTCAGAGGAGATAGAGTTAGAGCTGGTTATAAAATAAAGTAATGGAGCCAGAGTAGCCCAGAGGCTTGCGTGCTCGTTGATGACAATAGTGCAAATCTATAATAAATAAATATAACAAATATAAACACTTTTTCTTCTTCTTGGAATTTGGTCAGGGTTAATATACGGAATCACCTTTTCGCCAACGTTCTCAAAAAAAAATTACGTGAAATTAAATTATTACCTGAAATTAAATATTTATTATTTATTGCCTGAATAATATTAGATAACAGAAAATTATCACTATATTCCCAAAATTGGAGCCAGGGTAGCCCACTGGCTTGCGTGCTCGTCGATGACACTAGCACAAATATATTGAAAATAAATGTAACAAAAAGATTTTTGAATTGAAATTTTGAATAATATAAACAATGGTAATAAAGTAAAGGCATGGATCCAGGGTAGCCAGTCGCTTGCGTGCTCGCCGATGACAGTAGTGAAAATGTATTATATATAAATGTAACCAAAAAAAAAATCTCTAGGATACCACTCTGTTTCTTTTAAATTCATCTTCCCATCTTCTTCTTTGTCTACCCTCTTTTCTTCTAGCTTCTCTAGGACACCACTCTGTTTCTTTTAAATTCATCTTCCCATCTTCTTCTTTGTCTACACTCTTTTCTTCTAGCTTCTCTAGGACACCACTCTGTTTCTTTTAAATCCATCTTCCCATCTTCTTCTTTGTCTTCCCTCTTTTCTTCTAGCTTCTCTAGGACACCACTCTGTTTCTTTTAAATTCATCTTCCCATCTTCTTTGTCTACCCTCTTTTCTTCTAGCTTCTCTAGGACACCACTCTGTTTCTTTTAAATTCATCTTCCCATCTTCTTCTTTGTCTACCCTCTTTTCTTCTAGCTTCTCTAGGACACCACTCTGTTTCTTTTAAATCCATCTTCCCATCTTCTTCTTTGTCTTCCCTCTTTTCTTCTAGCTTCTCTAGGACAACACTCTGTTTCTTTTAAATTCATCTTCCCATCTTCTTATTTGTCTTCCCTCTTTTCTTCTAGCTTCTCTAGGACACCACTCTGTTTCTTTTAAATCCATCTTCCCATATTCTTCTTTGTCTTCCCACTTTTCTTCTAGCTTCTCTAGGACACCACTCTGTTTCTTTTAAATTCATCTTCCCATCTTCTTATTTGTCTTCCCTCTTTTCTTCTAGCTTCTCTAGGACACCACTCTGTTTCTTTTAAATCCATCTTCCCATATTCTTCTTTGTCTTCCCTCTTTTCTTCTAGCTTCTCTAGGACACCACTCTGTTTCTTTTAAATTCATCTTCCCATCTTCTTCTTTGTCTACCCTCTTTTCTTCTAGCTTCTCTAGGACACCACTCTGTTTCTTTTAAATCCATCTTCCCATCTTCTTCTTTGTCTTCCCTCTTTTCTTCTAGCTTCTCTAGGACACCACTCTGTTTCTTTTAAATCCATCTTCCCTATCTTCTTTGTCTTCCCTCTTTTCTTCTAGCTTCTCTAGGACACCACTCTGTTTCTTTTAAATTCATCTTCCCATCTTCTTCTTTGTCTTCCCTCTTTTCTTCTAGCTTCTCTAGGACACCACTCTGTTTCTTTTAAATCCATCTTCCATCTCTTCTTTGTCTTCCCTCTTTTCTTCTAGCTTCTCTAGGACACCACTCTGTTTCTTTTAAATTCATCTTCCCATATTCTTTTTGTCTTCCCTCTTTTCTTCTAGCTTCTCTAGGACACCACTCTGTTTCTTTTAAATCATCTTCCATCTGTCTTCTTTGTCTTCCCCTTTTCTTCTAGCTTCTCTAGGACACCACTCTGTTTCTTTTAAATTCATCTTCCCATTTCTTTTTGTCTTCCCTCTTTTCTTCTAGCTTCTCTAGGACACCACTCTGTTTCTTTTAAATCCATCTTCCCATATTCTTCTTTGTCTTCCCTCTTTTCTTCTAGCTTCTCTAGGACACCACTCTGTTTCTTTTAAATCATCTTCCCATTTCTTCTTTGTCTACCCTCTTTTCTTCTAGCTTCTCTAGGACACCACTCTGTTTCTTTTAAATCCATCTTCCCATCTTCTTCTTTGTCTTCCCTCTTTTCTTCTAGCTTCTCTAGGACACCACTCTGTTTCTTTTAAATCCATCTTCCCATTCTTCTTTGTCTTCCCTCTTTTCTTCTAGCTTCTCTAGGACACCACTCTGTTTCTTTTAAATTCATCTTCCATATGCCTTCTTTGTCTTCCCTCTTTTCTTCTAGCTTCTCTAGGACACCACTCTGTTTCTTTTAAATCATCTTCCATGATTCTTTGTCTTCCCCTTTTCTTCTAGCTTCTCTAGGACACCACTCTGTTTCTTTTAAATCCATCTTCCCATATTCTTCTTTGTCTTCCCTCTTTTCTTCTAGCTTCTCTAGGACACCACTCTGTTTCTTTTAAATTCATCTTCTATGCCTTCTTTGTCGTCGATGCTTTTATAGTAGCTTGAAACGTGAGGACACGACTCTGTGTTCTATTTAGAAATCATGTCAGATCTTCTTAAGTGATGTCCCTACTTTTCTGTCTAGGCTTCTCTAGGAACACCACTGTTTCTTTTAAATCCATCTTCCCATATCTTCTTTGTCTTCCCTGGACTTTTCTTCTAGCTTCTCTAGGACACCACTCTGTTTTTTAAATCATCTTCCATATTCTTCTTTGTCTTCCCTCTTTTCTTCTAGCTTCTCTAGGACACCACTCTGTTTCTTTTAAATTCATCTTCCTATCGCTTCTTTGTCTTCCCTCTTTTCTTCTAGCTTCTCTAGGACACCACTCTGTTTCTTTTAAATTCATCTTCCTATCGCCTTCTTTGTCTTCCCTCTTTTCTTCTAGCTTCTCTAGGACACCACTCTGTTTCTTTTAAATCCATCTTCCCATATTCTTCTTTGTCTTCCCTCTTTTCTTCTAGCTTCTCTAGGACACCACTCTGTTTCTTTTAAATCCATCTTCCCATATTCTTCTTTGTCTTCCCACTTTTCTTCTAGCTTCTCTAGGACACCACTCTGTTTCTTTTAAATTCATCTTCCTATCGTCTTCTTTGTCTTTCCTATTTTCTTCTAGCTTCTCTAGGACACCACTCACCTATTATTTTTGCCCAGAGAAAGAGGGAGTGATAGAGATTGAAAGAGTGAGAGATAGAGAGTGAGTGAGGTAGATAGAGAAAGAGTGAGAGATAGAGAGTGAGGGAAATAGAGAGTGAAAGAGTGAGAGATAGAGAGTGAAGAAAATAGAGAGTGAGTGAGGTAGATAGAGAAAGAGTGAGAGAGAGAGTGAGGGAAATAGAGAGAGTGAGGTAGATAGAGAAAGAGTGAGAGATAGTGAGTGGGTTAGGTAGATAGAGAAAGAGTGAGAGATAGAGAGTGAATGAGGTAGATAGAGAAAGAGTGAGAGATAGAGAGTGAGGGAAAAATTGAGTGAAAGAGTGAGAGATAGAGAGTGAATGAGGTAGATAAAGAAAGAGTGAGAGAGAGTGAGTGAGGGAAATAGAGAGTGAATGAGTGAGAGATAGAGAGTGAAGAAAATAGAGTGAGTGAGGTAGATAGAGAAAGAGTGAGAGAGAGAGAGAGTGAGGGAAATAGAGAGTGAGTGAGGTAGATAGAGAAAGAGTGAGAGATGGTGAATGAGGAAATTAGAGAGTGAGTGAGGCAGATCGAGAAAGAGAGAGGTAGAGAGTGAGGGACATAGAGAGTGAGGTAGATAGAGAAAGAGAATGATGGAAGGAGAGGGATAGGGTGAGAGTGATCGAGTGAAGGGGAGAGATAAAGATAGAGAGTGAGGGTGAGAGATAGAGTAAAGTAGAGTGTGAATGAGTGAGGGTGATTGAGAGTGAGGGGGTAGAGAAATTCAGATAGTGAGTGAGAGATACAGAAAGAGTGAGAGGAGAGACACAAGGTCAGACCAACAGACATCTTCCAAAATAACTTCTATAGCTTCAAAACAAGTAAATCGGTTAAAAATCTTTAGATGGATTGTTACCCTCTATTTACTAAAGTAATATAAAGTTTTCTTTGATTCGGACTGACGTTATCTGAGAAGATACGAGTAGGTCTGTTCAGTTGTTTTTATTCCCTACCTCCTTATCATGGTCCCGAAGATGTTTTCCTATCTCAAAAGCACATCCGTCCATTATAACTACCCTAATCTCATTCAAGGGTTTATACATTACTTCTTTCACGTAGACCTCAAGGCCACAAACTTTTCATCATGTTTACCTCTTCCCAAAATATTTTTCTTCTCAACCCCATATTAAAACATTTTTCAATGCAACATATATTTAAGAAATTAGACGACCTGGAGAGATCCAATCAAACCATTTTTGTTTCTCACATATAATGAATTACCTGAATGACTGTACAATGCAGATAAGATTATAGATTTATACCAGTTTGTCTTGGATTGTCACATTATATTATACAACATTATAAACACAAATATACAACATTATATTATATGTTATTACTTTGCTATAAGTAAAGTATAGTGATCGTGAAAAAATTCGATCTGGAGATTTTGACGGAATTACATGCTTTGAGGTCCCAGAAGTCGCTTTATGAAGTTTTTGCGATAATGTCTGTGTGTGTGTGTGTGTGTGTGGGTGTGTGGGTGGGTGAGTGTGTTAGCATTGCTTGTTACCAAGCTACAGTCCAGAATCTTTGATGGATCAAGTTGAATTTTACACAAAAATGGGCCCCATAGTATAAATGAGCCCTATTGTTTGCAAGCAATGATGCATCATAGGAAAGCTACTTTTTTTCCAAAAACCTGTTTTTGGGGTACTCCCCCCCCCCCCCAACCCCAAACTACTAATTCTAAAGTCTTAAAATTTTGGCATTATTTTTGAGACTACAAAGGCAACAAACGAAAAATAACCTCAGATTTATAATCTGAACTCTATCTCAACTCTCCTGATGACGGTTCAACCGAAAATTAGAGACAGTAAGTGTGTTTGTTCCTTAGTTCTGTGTTTGTGATTCATCGTGAAACGTTTGTTGTCCTTTTGGATCGTTTTCCTTTTCACAATATATATATATATATATATATATATATATATGACCAAAATCCTCAAGAACCCCTTCGGTGTATTTAATTTATGTACCTAACATAAAATAACATTAATGAAAGGAATGTGCCGTTGTAATATTACCTTAGAACATTCGTATTTTATAACAGTTGTGTTCAAGTTTCTTTATAAAATTATTAATTTTTAACCTCTAATATAGTAGTTTATTATATATTTGTTAAATTTATTTATAATGCTTTTTCACTGCTGTCATAAGCGAGCACGCAAGTCTTTGGGCTACTCTGGCTCGATGCCTTTATTTTATTACCAGTGTTTATATTTCGCAAATTTTAAATTAAATTTTTTTTTGTTACATTTCCTATTTTATCTGACAGTTGTGTTCAAGTTTGTAAAATTATTCATTTTTAACTTCTAATGTAATAGTTTATTATATATTTGTTACATTTATAAATAATTTATAGTAATTTATTTTTACTACTGTCATTGGCGAGCACGCAAGCCACTGGGCTACTCTGGATCCATGCATTTAATTTACTACCATTGTTTATATTATTCAATTTACAAGTTTTGTTTATTTTTTAAATATATTTCATTCTGTATATAACTTTAATTGTTGTTTTATTTCTTTATATGATAAAATAAATTATTTTTTTTACTTTTAAAAATAATTAATTAGTTGTTTGTTTTCAACTCGTTCTTATATTTGTGTTTTTGTAAACTCAACAATGAAAACTTAATATTATTGACCTAATTTTCGCCACTATGAACTTATCGATCCAATTAGCCCTTGGAGATCAATATCGATCAATATCCATCGAATCGAACCTTGGAGATCGATATTGACCCCTGATGCAAACAAATACTTATTATTACAACACTGTAGACTCTTATATGTTTTTTTTCGTGCAGTTTAACTCCACTTTAAAGATAAACTGTTTAAGGAAAAAAAGCTAATCTTTTAATATTTCTTCAAAGATTTCAGAATTAATTTAAGTGTTCTTGAAGAAGGTTGTCTAGGTCGAAAAATGATAGCTAGTGGTTACGTGCTCGCCTCTGAACTGATAGGACCGGGGTTCGATCCTCACCTGGCCCTCGATTTATTCACACAGGAGGTGAATAAATCTGAGTATGTCGTCCCTCGGTGAAGGACGTTAACCCTCGGTCCCGAGCCTGTACGATGTCAGGTACTCGTTAAAGATCCCTACTCTAAATACATTTGAGTTAGGCAAAATTTAGTACTCCCACTGTAAAATCAATCTTCATTGTGTGGTATCACAAAGGGCCAATGCTCGGCCTACGTGTGTTCCCTTGTGGAACTGCCACTGCAAACTAACTAACTACTACTTTCCTCATGGACCCCCAGTAATCCTCTGTGGACCCCTGGGGGTCCATGTGGACCACGTTGAGAACCACTGCCACTTTACTCGAAACGCACTTGGAATTATGCAAAATTTAGGACACCCAATGTAGAATCTGTTGAATTACCGATCAAACCAAAAAAAAAACCGGTAAACGGCTGACGTTATCACACGCTGGGAGACCGGTAAAAAAAAAATCAGGGGTACAAACAATATCTTTAAAATGACTAAAAAAGAAAAAATAACACTAGAAATGCATCTCTACACAATATCAACATCAGAAAGAAAACATAATATGCAACAGGAAAAAAAATATTTACTTATTGCCTTATAAAAGGAAATATAACTTGCTTTTGACTCGAATGCTAATGAATTTTCGACGAAACATCATTTTTTGACCTAATTTCTCTAATACCAATTAACTGCTTTAGATAATAAGTGGATTAGAAATTATAATTAATGAATTAATAGATTTAATGAGATAATTAATCGTCATTATTAGAAAATAATTAATCAAAAACTAATTATATATTGAAATAGAGCATATTTCAAATTATTAATTAAATAATTTCAAATAATTATTAAAAGAATATTTAATTATAAAAAAATTAAAATCAACGAAATAATTTCGTTAATCTAGATTGATTTTCATTTAACGAAAATAATTAAAATATTAACTGGTCTTATAATAAATTATTATTATTATTGTAAATAACTTTAAATATGAAGAATAAAATAGTAAAAGTAGATTAGATAAACAAGAATTTTATACTTTTAATTTGGGGACTGATAGACTGAAGGAGCTCTTATCTTACAAGTTAAAGTGGTGAAACGAATCGAATTTCACGGTGATAGAATGACATCCAATAAGAAGAACTCTAACCAACTATGTACTATGCACTTTCAGAAAAAAATCAAAAATAAAAACATATATTGTGGAAAGAGATATTTTTTTATATTTTTTTTGTTATATGTTTATTTTCATTTTAATAAGATATTGTTTTCTTGACCACAATTTACTAATAAAAACTTTTACTTCTTGGAGTTTGTTCAGGGTTAATATACGCGAAATCCTTTTTGCCAATGTTTCGTCTTTATTTTAAGATGTTATCCGAGATAACGGTTTTATTGGTTCGGAATTAGAAGCTAGCCTTGATTTATAGCCCTGAGGATGTCTTAAAATAAAGATGAAACGTTGGCGAAAAGCTGATTCCGTTTATTAACTCTGACGAAACTCCAAGAAGAAGAAAAAGTTTTTATTTTCATTTTAAACCCTTTTTTCTTCCCGGAATTTTAGTCAGGGTTAATATTTTAGAATTACCTTTTCGCCAACGTTTTGTCTTTATTTTAAGACATTCTCAGGGTTTATAAACTAACAAAAAACAATGGACATTTGTCATATCTACTTTACAATCATCATAAAAAAAATCAAAAAACGTACTAAGTTTTTTTTTTAAAAAAAATATTTGTTTAATTTATTATGAATTTTTTACGATGAATGTAAAGTAGATATGACAAATGTCTATAATATATATATAGATAATAATATATTATGGGCCTAAAATATATAATAAACTATTACATTAGAGATTGTAAATGAATAATTTTAGAAACAAACTTGAACACAACTGTCAGATAAAATACGAATGTTCTAAGGTAATATTATAAAGACACATTCCTTTCATTAATGTTATTTTATGTTAGGTAAAAAAAATTAATATTGAAATATACAAACTTTGTTTGTTTTAAATATATTCCATTGTTTATATAACTTGAATTGATGTTTTATTTATATATGTCATAAAATAAATGATTTTTTTTTATTTTGCTAAATATACTTACTATGTATATACAGGGTGTCCATAAAGTCCGTGTGCGTTTTAAAAAAAATATACCCTTATTTGTAGCTGGGATAGAAATGATCTGTAAAAAGGATTAGAAAGAAGTAAATCTATATTTTTTAAAGTTTTATTGAAATTTTATCCACTTAACCTCCATTATGTGGTAACCTCTTCCATACAGATAAATCACGAATTTCCTAACAGATAAATCGGAAGAGGTGAACCATTTCATTTATCTTCACGCCAGACTTGACTCCATTAGATTTTTCTTATAGGGGTATGTGAAAACAACTGTGTATGCATCTAAATCTTGTTCATTTGAAGATTTGAAATCTAAAATAACTAATAAGATTTTACGGATTACTGTAAATCAGTTGGCGTATGTTTTCCATAAACTGCAAAGCTATATTACTCTTTATATTGCTAATAATGGGGGAGTGTGGAAAATAAAAATTAATTTTACAATAAAACCTTAAAAATATAGGTTTACTCCCTGCTAATCTTTTTTACAGATTATTTCTATCGTAAATACGAATAAAGTTATAATTTTTTTAAACTGCACATGGACTTTATGGACACCCTGTATCTTGAATCATGTTAAGAATACTATATCATAAGCTTGGGCCATATAATAATCTGTTTTTTGTGTCTTAATAACAAAAAACAACAATTACAATTATCCCTGTCAATCATGTTCAGTGAATTTATTCCAATAACTATTGCCATAATTTCTGACTGACACAAAGGGTCACTGACGTACAACCCTTCCCAATCCCATGACTCCTAATAGCTCCCTTCCTGAACTAAATATGACGACCTGATGACTTATAAATAATATAGTACCTCAGATAATGCAAAACTGCAAGATCATACGACCACGAATACGACTCCTTTCCCTGACAGACTAACGTCCTCAGTATTGACAATGCCTACTGACCAAAACAAAAAAGCAGGATGATAATTTAGCAGTAGTGGGCCTCTGGTCCGGAACTGCTAATTACGACGTGCACTGTCGTGCATGGTAATATTCGTTGGTCGTTAGTCGTTGGTTGGTCACTGGTAGTCTAGTTTGCAATAATTGCAATTTAATATATTCTATTAAATATATATATGTAGGCAGTTAATTCAATCGTTGATTTAAGTTTGAGCGAATACTTTCTTTTTGTCAATATTTAATACTTACAGTCGTCATAATCTGCTTGCGGCAATTTTCACCGTATTCACTCAGATCGATGACAATTTAACCCTATTTAGTCTTAACTACCTCTCTAATTACTCAGCTCTACGCTAAAATAACGTAATAACAGTTCACTCTTAATTCTACCTACCTTTAAACACTTTGGCCGACTTCCGTTACTTTCGTAATTATTTCTGCTAATTATTCTAATACATTTGTAATTTCAACTTATTAGTTTTTGAGGAATTTTTTTTTTTTTTGTAAAAAGTTTGAAAATATTATATATACAGATATATAAGTTAACGATGAATTCGAAAAAGATAGCTGAATATAAATTGAGGCATAAATACATGAAAAGCACTTTTGAGTTTCTGATTTTTGGTTTGAACAATTGTAGAGGACGCGAACAGTTCGTGGTGTCACCCATCCAATAGGTATCTTCAGTCAATATTGTTTAACTCTGGTTATCTAATGGAAAGTGGTGTATCTAACATTTCTAAGTATTTTGGCACCCATTTAAACCATGGGCAAGTTAAATATCCGACTTACACCATGAACACGTGGTGTCACCCATCCAATAGGTATCTTCAGTCAATGTTGTTTAACTCTGGTTATCTAATGGAAAGTGGTGTATCTAACATTTCTAAGTATTTTGGCACCCATTTAAACCATGGGCAAGTTAAATATCCGACTTACACCATGAACACGTAGTGTCACCCATCCAATAGGTATCTTCGGTCAATATTGTTTAACTCTGGTTATCTAATGGAAAGTAGTGTATCCAACATTTCTAAGGACTTTGGCACCCACTTAAACCATGGGCAAGTCACATATCCCAATTACACCATGAACACGTGGTGTCACCCATCCAATGGCTATCCACGACCAATGTTGTTTAACTCTGATTATTTAGTGGAAAGTGGTATATCCAACATCATTATGGAAGGTGGGACCCATTTTAACCATGGATTGGTCATATATCTCACTTACACCATGAACAAGTGGTGTCACCCATCCAAATGATATCATTTCTCAATAATGCTTAACTCTTGTAGTCTATTGGGAACTATCTATTCCAACTTGTCTATGGTCTTTGGCACCAGTTTGAACCATAAGCGAGTAACATAATCAGAAACACCATAAACACGTGGTGTCACCCATCCAATGGGTATCTTCGCCCAATGTTGTTTAACTCTGATTATTTAGTGGAAAGTGGTGTATCCAACATCTTTATAGAATTTTAATTATGGGTGAGTCATAAATCCCAATTACACCATGAACACGTGGTGTCACCCATCCAATAGGTAGCTTCGTCCATTGTTGATTAACTCTGACTATCCAGTGGGATGTGGTATATCCGACATTTCTATGGACGTTGAGATCAATTTTAACCATGGTTGAGTCATACATCTCACTTACACCATGAACAGGGGGTCAGGCTAGCTCAGTGGTTACGTGCTCGCCTCTGATCTGATAGGACCGGGGTTCGATCCCCACCTGGCCCTCGATTTATTCATGCCTGAGGTGAATAAATCTGAGCACGTCGTCCCTCGGAGAAGGACGTTAAACTGTCGGTCCCGAGCCTGTACGATGTCAGGTACTCGTTAAAGATCCCTACTCTAAATATATTTGAGTTAGGCAAAATGTAGGACTCCCACTGAAGAATCAATTTTCATTGTGTGGTATCACAAAGGGCCAATGCTCGGGCCTAAATGTGTTTCCTTATGGGACTGCCACTGCAACCTAACCTAACCTAACTTACACCATAAACACGTAGTGTCACCCATCCAAATGTTACCATTCCTCAATAATGCTTAACTCTTGTAATCCATTTTAAACTGTTGTATCCAACTTGTCTATCGTCTTTGGCACCAATTTCAACCATTATAATAATAATTTATTGCATTATACAACAATACACTCTTATCTTATTTATATTATACAGATTGTTAATGCAAATCGGCTTTTGCTGTGGTAAATTTCAACAATAAGCGAATAATATAATCAGAAGGACGATCCAAAAGGTATCCTTATTCAATATTTATTTAACTCTGTTGATTTATTGGATAAGTTATGGTTGAACATGTCATTTAGCCATATTAAAATACAAAATGATTAAAACACGAGTATAATTTAATGTTTTTTTTTTCCTTTTGAATGAGCTGGAGAGAAAGATCTGATGAAGATTGTAATGTCAAGAAATGTTAAATGGTGGGAGGAGGAGGAGGGAGGGTGGATTCAAGACGGAAGGGCTGCAATGGTGAGGGTGGGGTGGGGGAGAGGGTAATAAAGTGAAATATAAGAGAGGTGTTTATATTTAAGGGCAAAAGGGAGAAAGGTGATTAAGGGAGGAGACAATGCTTTCTTGGTTCAATATAAAAGCAGATTTGTCGACAGTTTCCCTTCCTTTTTCCTCTTGACCATTCATCAAGCAAAGTTCTCATATTTCCACTAAAGCTCTCGTGTCCTCTCTCTCTCTCACACACTAAAGGCCAGCAAGTAGTAAAACTTAAAAGACAGATGTCTTCTTTCATATTGACTCCAGTCAGTCTTCCCTTTGTTTTCAAACTCCTCCCTTTTGGCTTTTCAGTCCATTATTACTAACCACTAATAATCCGTCTGCAATCCACCCCCGAGGTCTTAATTTAGTTTATGACAAACTTTAGGATCATTTCCTATCTAATTTTACAGTTGACTGGAGTTAGAATAGCCTGTGGGGGTCAGGCTAGCTCAGTGGTTATGTGCTCGCCTGTGAACTGATAGGACCGGGGTTCGGATCCTCACCTGGCCCTCGATTTATTCATGCGGGGGGTGAATAAATCTGAGCACGTCGTCTCTCGGAGAAGGACGTTAAACCGTCGGTCCCAAGCCTGTACGATGTCAGGTACTCGTTAAAGATCCTTACTCTAAATATATTTGAGTTAGGCAAAATTTAGGACTCCCACTGTAGAATCAAATCTTCATTGTGTGGTATCACAAAGGGCCAATGCTTGGCCTACGTGTGTCCCTTGTGGAACTGCCACTGCAACCTAACCTAGAATAGCCTGTTGTTTCCACATTATCAGTCCTATATCTGACGATCATCATGAGGGTGACTATAGCATTGCATTTAAAAAAAAAAACTACTGTACTTTCCCTCTTCTGTACTAAAGTAAAATAGAAGCTATAAGTAGGAAAATCGTGAATGCAGAATCTGCTATCAAATTCAATAATACATGCTTGAAAGAGGACTTGCTGCCGAAATACACTAAAATATATATATATATATATGTTACAAGATTTCACAATAAATGCGAGAAACAATAATCGACATCCAAACTACAATAAGAGTTTTGGAGATGGTCGATTTCTGTTCGGCTTTTGGTGACTTTTCATGCCGTCGGATACTCCTTGCACTCCTGATTAAAATGGCGTTTTCCCCGTGCCTGTAGCTCCACCTGTAGCCGAGTTAAACGCGTTCAAAGGTAGGGTCAAAGTTCATTCCAGAAATTTTCTGGGTTAGGGGATTGGCCCAGAGGGCTGGAGATGATGGGAAACGATCAGGGGGGGGGGGGTAATAAAATAAAATTGGATATGGGCCAGGTATGAAAAAATAAGGGGGGGGGAGAGAAAATTGGAAAAAAACCGCTGAAGACCCACAAAAGTGAGGGTTAAAAACTTCTCACAATGCTCCAAAAGTAAAAAGCTCTAGATGACAACTCACTAAAAAGTGCTCAACGCTCTATTGCGCTCTCTCTCGCAAGAAAAAATTTCTCGCAGGGGATGCTCTCAGTATCACCGAAGGTCCAGGATATCGCCGTACCTGGACAAGTATCGCGCGCGACGACTGACGGCACGATAATCAAATAAAAAGATATTGAAAAGACCAAGAGATGGCGTAGGAATCGCCGTGTAATTTTATGAAAAGACCAAGAGATGGCGTTAAAATCGCCGTGTAATTTCATAAAAAGACCAAGAGATGGCGTTAGAATCGCAGTGTAATTTCATGAAAAGAACAACAGATGGCGTTAGAATCGCCGTGTAATTTCATGAAAAGAACAAGAGATGGCGTTAGAATCGCCGTATAATTTCATAAAAAGACCAAGAGATGGCGTTAGAATCGCAGTGTAATTTCATGAAAAGACCAAGAGATGGAGTTAGAATCGCAGTGTAAGTTCATGAAAAGACCAAGAGATGGCGTTAGAATCGCCGTGTAATTTCATGAAAAGACCAAGAGATGGCGTTAGAATCGTCGTGTAATTTCATGAAAAGAACAAGAGTTGGCGTTAGAATCGCTGTGTAATTTCATGAAAAGACCAAGAGATGGCGTTAGAATCGCCGTGTAATTTCATGGAAAGACCAAGAGATGGCGTTAGAATCGCCGTGTAATTTCATGAAAATACACGGTTGTAACAAGATAGTCCACTGCTATCCTGATATTATTACTTTGATTTTATTTAGTTATTTTTGATTTTTAGTTTTTATCTATAGACAGGTTAGAAAACACAATGGACTTACTACAGAAAGGACAGAGACTCAATCTAACTGAAAAGATAGAAATATATATATCTATAAAAATGAGGGTAAACTAAATGAACAAATAAATTACTAATCCCATATTTAATGTAAATCACTAATAAAAATAAAAAGACGACTGGACAGACAGGATGACGAAGTTAAAAAATATAAAAAACCCAATCTAGTTAATAAATATAAACTAAATAATCAAAGTAACTAAATAAAATCAAAATAAAGTGTTTGACTACGCATGATGTTACGTATTTACCGGAGTCGCGGCCAACCTCACAGACATCAATACCCTCACACATAAACTTGATGGCCGTTAACGGTCTATCATTTGTTCCGCAGATCAGCTTGCCTCGCAGCCCTGTCCCCTTGGCGCTACCATAGTTCCAAGGCTCCTGTAGAACTATGGCGGAGGCGTTAGTACTGATTCCAAAGGCCGTGATTTGTTCTGTCACGGACCGCGACTTGCAAACATTCTGCTGTATGATGGTAAACTTATCCATGCAGTTTCATTTTCATGGTCCGCACTTCACGTTTCCTTATGGGACAGGACTTGGCATATGCCTTGTGGTCCACACAAGGCAAGCGTAGCTTCTTGCAGTTTGCGCAAGCTATCTTCATCTTGTCCGGGCAGTCTATGGACTCATGCTCTCCTGCGCAATGGCCGCAAATGGGGGCACTGCTGGTACACCTCGTCGCCACGTGTCCAAAGGCCAAACACCTGAAACATTGGCTGACTTCGTTATACTTACTAATAGGGCAAACTTGCCAGTCAATTCGTAGGCTCTCTTTACTTAAAATATTTTCAGCCTTTGTCCTATTTAGGGCGCATATGACTGTTACCTTCTCATGTACTTTCTTGCCCACTCTAAAGAGCGGTTTAATATCTCCTTCCTCAATCCCCTCGTTGTTGGCGACAAATTGGGCCGCAAGCTCCTCAAAAGTTGCTTCAGTGGGCACGGCTCTAAGCTGGATCCTCGGGGCTAGAGGTCTTATACCTCTAACTTCCACTCCGCAGTCTGTGCTTCTAATTCCCTCGCTGAGCTTCGCGGCTTCCTCAGGGGAGTCGGTAACAATCATGATGCCACCCTTGCTTAGATTTCTTACAGTGTTGACCTTTATCCCCAGAGTCGAGGGATTTATTTTCCTTTTGATAATTTCTTTTATTTCCGCGGCGGGCTTTTCCCCTTCTTTGTGGCAGACAATTACCACATTCTCCCTGGGTGCAAGGAAAATATCCTTAAGGGAGCGAGACTTCTCGGGAGGGGGGTTGGGGTTGGGTCAGTCCCCTTATTAAAATATATAACAATATTTTACAATAAACTAGTGAACACAGAATGATGAAACCACAATAAGAAATGAAAAAAAAAAATACTAAGATCTTTCAACCGTAACAATCGGTCTTCGTCAGAGTTAAATCGCAACTATCATACAAATCAAATCCCAGAGTCATCCAACTGGGATTTGACTCTGACGAAGGCCGATTGTTATGGTTGTAAGAAATTAGTTTTTTTCTCAGGCAGTTGGGATTTAACTCTGACGAAGACCGCTTGTTACGATTAAAAGATCTTAGTATTTTTTTTTTATTTCTTATTTTGATTTGAACGTTGATATATAAATAATAAATTCAATAATATACTAACAGTTTTGCTGGATTATGTGTTATTATGTAATCGGGATTTGGTTAAATTTTGCAAACATCAAAGTTTTTGTTAACGACGTGGAAAATAAAATAGTTTAAACCTGTTTGTCAATATGAAACTAGAAGTGGTTAGCACGCTGCAGTTCTGTTAAGACTGAAATGTTATCTCTCTGTTAGATGAATCATCATTTAGCAGAAGTTTCATCTTGGTTGAACAAAGTCGCATAGGATGATCAAACAGAAAGCCTTCACTTGTATAGTTATCGCCCTTCTACTGTCTTCATCATCAGGAAAAAAACGTAAGTAGCATAGAGTCATTGCATGTTATTATTATTATTATTATCTGAGGCTGACTATAGTACTACATCATAAAACCCCCTTTAACCTGTACTAAAGTACCCCAGCAGTTAGCTTCAACGCCTCCAAGAAGCTCTTTCCTGAGTGAACTATATATATATATATATATATATATATAGTATATAATATACTCTATTATATTATCCAGGATATTATATTATAGGGTATTATCCTATATTATATTATAATATCCAGGATATTATCCTGCAATTTTCCAGGATAAAAAATTAAACTCTCGTTGCCAACGTTTCGGTTTTATTTAAAACCTTTTTCATAGAGTTTAATTTTTTATCCTGGAAAATTGACCGAACCCCGATTAGAGAACACGCCTATTCTATCAAACGGTCGATATATTATTGAATCTGTTATATATATATAATAATATATATATATATATATATTATATATATATATTTGTGTATTTTGGGAGCAGACCTTCAATCAAACATGTTTTATTAAAAGTTATGCCAATTTTAACTTTTGTTCTTTTCCGAGGTTTTTTTTTTTTACCAGAAAGGTGGAAATCCATAGTGAGAAAACTTGAAAAATTAACTTGGAAAAGAACAAAAGTTAAAATTGGCAGAATTTTTAATAATATATATATATATAGGTGTATAAAGTAATCGGGATTCGGTCAATTTTCCAGGATCAAAATCAAACTCTCAATGCCGACGTTTCGGTTTTATTTAAAACCTTTTTCATAGGCAGAAGTCAGAATTTTTGAATTAGAAAAATGATGAAATTTACATTATATAAAATGAAGTAACAATAGATAGTTAGTGAACTAACATCTTAACTGGTCAAAAACTTGGACCACACTCTGGTTTTTAGTTTTGGACCAGTCTGGTCCAAGTTTTTGACCAGTTAAGATGTTAGTTCACTAACTATCTATTGTTACTTCATTTTATATAATGTAAATTTCACCATTTTTCTAATTCAAAAATTCTGACTTCTGCCCATGAAAAAGGTTTTAAATAAAACCGAAACGTCGGCATTGAGAGTTTGATTTTGATCCTGAAAAATTGACCGAATCCCGATTACTTTATACACCTATTCTATCCAACGGTTGATATATTATTGAATATTTTATATATATATATATATATATATATATATATATATATATATATTATTAAAGTAGACGGCAGCTTCCGCATTTACGACTTTTTTGCTCGTTTTCTCTAGTTTTCTTACTAGTTTTTTCTGGTAGGGAGTGATTTCATGGAGGAGTTGTCCCAGAGACATCAAAGAAATAATCTTTTAGCTTAATCAATAATATTATATTTTTTACACTTACAAGCCTTCGATTTTTTCATAAATCATCTTCAGGTATATATCATTATTAAACAGATTAAATTCACAGAATAAAATTTTTCTAAATGTTAAACAGACATTAAAAGGAATAAAAATTTAGATGTTAATAGAACTAAATGAACTTTGTGAAACATCTAAATTTTTATTCCTTTTAATGTCTGTTTAACATTTAGAAAAATTTTATTCTGTGAATTTAATCTGTTTAATAATGATATATACCTGAAGATGATTTATGAAAAAATCGAAAGCTTGTAAGTGTAAAAAATATAATATTATTGATTAAGCTAAAAGATTATTTCTTTGATGTCTCTGGGACAACTCCTCCATGAAATCACTCCCTACCAGAAAAAACTAGTAAGAAAACTAGAGAAAACGAGCAAAAAAGTCGTAAATGCGGAAGCTGCCGTCTACTTTAATAAAATATGTTTACAAGAAAATCTGCTGCCAATATACACTAATATATATATATATATATATATATATATATATATATATATTTGAGCACCTGACACAACCAGTGATCCACGGCCACAGGTCTTAACTACAAGTAGGTGGACTACAGGTAGACGTCGCGGAATATCCACCGGCCAGTAGAACCTTGGGTCCACCTTTCATTCCAAACGCCGAGTACCCATCGTTTCTTTGACTTCTAATTTTTCTCTATGGTCTGTATCTCCATAGTTTGCCTACAGTGGGGCGAGGGCCTCTTCTTAATCTTAAACTCTCTATCTTGTAGCGTAGATCTCAGAAACTTGCCGCAGCTTCCCCTGACCCTTATTTATCCAGTTCTCTAGTATTATATCCGTCACACACTTAACCGTATTAGTCTTGCACTATCTACTCCGCCACTTCCGCAAACCCATTTCATCATCTAGTCTTCAAAATCTTTTCTTCCCTCCAGCTAAATCCATTCTTTATGCTACATAATGATGAAGCAAGAGCCTAATTCCTCTCCCACTAAAACACAGTCAAATATCACTATAAACACTGTTGAAATTTGCTCCATTTCTCATCGATAAGTTCATGTGGAAAAAAAAACATTAACGCCCACTAATTTTGCAAAAAGGAAAATGTTAAAACTTGCTGGTTTTTAAACTATTTCTTTTCCTCCCTATTTGAAAATGCAAAAAAAAAAGTACAATGTAATATCTAAAATAATATATATTGATAAACATCGATAAAAAGATTTCACATAAACACGTGAAATAACAATCAATGATCAAACCACAATAAGAAATGGGTAAACAAGACTAAGATCTTTCAACCATAACAAGCGGTCTTCGTCAGAGTCAAAAACCCAACTGTTTGGTTTTTGACTCTGACGAATACCGCTTGTTACGGTTGAAAGATCTTAGTCTTGTTTTCCCATTTCTTATTGTGGTTTGATCCTATATTGATAAACATATCGACCGTGAAATAAAAGCAAAATTAAAGTTCATCAAGACTCGATCAGTTCTATAGGTTTTTTTTTTAAATTCACTCATGTCAGATCTATATGTTCTTATATCCTGATTAGGGTTTGTCGGTTTTTATAAACCGGATTTTTGAAATTTGAAAACCGGTTTTATAGTAGAAAATATCGGTTTTCAATGTATGAATAAAACTTAAAAAAAAAAATTTGAAAATAACAAATGTAGCCAAATGTACCAGATTGATAAAACACTGTTGCAAGCGGTTTGGTTCTTGCAATCATATCGGTCCGAGTTAATAATATGGTTATTATAAAAATATAAAACGTATATGGTTTTTATTGATACGAACACTTTGCTGAATAACTCGTTTCACTATTTTAAAAATATTTACATCCTTATATGTGAAAATTATGCAAAAACAACAAATAATTGTTTTTAAAGTTATTTTAATCCTGGTCAACTATTATTTCTTTGTTCTAGTAAATAGTGAATAGTGAATAGTAAGTAGGTGAATAAATCTGAGCGCGTCGTCCCTCAGAGAAGGACGTTAAACTGTCGGTCACGAGCCTCTACGATGTCAGGTACTCATTAAAGATCCCTACTCTAAATACACTTAAATTAGGCAAAATTTAGGTCTCCCACTGTAGAATCAATCTTCATTGTGTGGTATCACAAAGGGCCAATGCTTGGCCTACGTGTGTTCCCTTGTGGAACTGCCACTGCAACCTAACCTAACCTAACCTAAGTCAAGTGTATAGGGGCCAGGCTAGCTCAGTGGTTACGTGCTCACCTCTGAACTGATAGGACCGGGGTTCGATCCTCACCTGGCCCTCGATTTATTCACGCGTGAGGTGAATAAATCTGAGCGCGTCGTCCCTCGGAGAAGGACGTTAAACCGGTCGGTCCCGAGCGTGTACGATGTCAGGTAGTCGTTAAAGATCCCTACTCTAAATACACTAGAATTAGGCAAAATTTAGGTCTCCCACTGTAGAATCAATCTTCATTTTGTGGTATCACAGAGGGCCAATGCACAGCCTAAGTGGGTTCCCTTGTGGAACTGCCACTGCAAACTAACCTAACCTAACCTAACTTACACCATAAACACGTAGTGTCACCCATCCAAATGTTATCATTCCTCAATAATGCTTAACCCTTGTAATCTATTTTGAACTGTTGTATCTAACTTGTCTATCGTCTTTGGGCACCAATTTCAACTATAAGCGAGTAATATAATCAGAAAGATGATCCACTGCAACCTAACCTAACCTTCTGCCACTGCAACTTAACATAACCTATCATAATAATATTGGAATTGAAAGTCTTGTTTAACTATTATTCCTATGAATAAATTCAAACACTTATCAAAGATTTGATAAAATTATTAAAAAGGTTGAATTTAGTAATAATAATATATATCCATATTCAAATCACCTGTCCCAATTCAATCACCCTGCCTGATCAATCCCCCCTCCGCATAATCTGCCAGCTTTCCCATTAAAAATGCATAATTATTCATTTACATGTTAATGTCCTTTAATGATTCCCCTCTAATGTAGAGCTGCTGAGTGGCTTTATTTTGTTTTTGTTTTTGTTTTTTTTTTTTGTTTGCTTTTGACAGTCTCGCTTGTGTCTGCCAAGTCATTTGCATATTGACTGATATAAATCAATTTTATCATTTTGTGGAATCCATCAAGGTGTCAGCTTTAATCAGAGCCCCTCCGGCAACAAGCTTTGCTTTTCATTACATATCATTATGTATATATTTAATATATATACATATATATATATTCACTGATAAAACGAAATACGATCCAAACTGGACACAATACGAGTTCGAGATTAACAAAGAGCAACACACAAAGTAGGGAAACACACTTACAGACTCAAATTTTCGGGTAATCCGTCTTCAGGAGAAAAGAGAATGGGAGACAAAGCACGTTGTAGGCGCAACGGCAAGTTACTTTGAGCAGAAGAAATGATACATGTTCATCCCTGTTTTTATTATTTTATTCGTTTTTGTGTTTATTATTTTTCATATTCCTATTTTAATTTAATCTTAAATTGATTCTTGTCTACCTTATTCTCTGTGACCGGGCGCGTATGTGGCAACATTGTTGGTCTCCAACCGTCTTTGTACCAGTGCGCTTGGTTTCCCTCTCTTATCTCTCCTGAAGACGGTTCAACCGAAAATTAGAGACTGTAAGTGTGTGTTTTTAATTTCTCTACGTTTCTTTATGTACATTGAACTGTATTTGTCCATTTCGGATCGTATTTTCTTCAAAAAAATGTATATATGTAGAGGTGTGTTCTCTAATCGGGGTTCGGTCAATTTTTCAGGATAAAAAATCAAACTCTTGTTGCCAACGTTTTGGTTTTATTTAAAACCTTTTTCATAGTCAGAAGTAAAATTTTTTAACCTAAGAAAATGAAATTTACATTATTTAAAGGAACATCAAAGTTAACCGGACAAAACCGTCGACTAGACTGGTTTTATCCTGGAAAATTGACCGAACCCCGATTAGAAAACACACTTATTCTATCAAACGGTCGATATATTATTGAATCTGTTATATATATATATATAATAATAATATATATCAGTATCAGTTGAGTTTTCGACTCTAAAGAAGACCGCTTGTTACGGTTGAAAGATCTTAGTCTTGTTTTCCCATTTTCTTATTGTGGTTTGATCATTGATTGTTATTTCACGTGTTTATTGAAATCTTATTAAATTTATATATAATATAATATATAAATTAGTAAAAGTTGGGAGCAGTTCTTCTTGAATACTTGCATTTAAAAACTTTATGTCT